>JAOUQZ010000027.1:14787764-14809035 GCA_028564935.1 Neosilurus hyrtlii
CCCAACCCCCCCCCCCCCCCCCATTTTATTATTATTATTTTTTTAACAACGCGTCTAGTTTAAAGCGGAAAGTGTCCGACTGCTTCAGTTTAGTTTAACTTTTACAAGGTGGATCTGCTAGTCTGAATAAAGAGCAACAGAACACACGCCGCTGTTAAAGTCTTTTCAGGCAGGAATAATTGGAGTTTTGTCATTTCCTCCTGGCACCAACTACCCCCCAACACACACACACACACACACACACACACACACACACACACACACAAGTATCAGCATTTCAGACTGATGTAAGCAATTAGTCATGACAGATGAGCGCTTGCTTGTTGTCCCTCAGCAGCTTTTAATACTGTTACAGCAGGTGTTCAAGGTCACTGTCAGTTTTACAGAAAACACACAAGTAGTCTGATGATGTGAAAACTCTGCTGTGTGTCATTATCTCTCCTCAACACACACATACAGTCACGTTAGAGCCACTGGATCTTGTTTGAATTTTCCAGTTAATCCTTCACACTACCATTAATGACTTTTTAAAATTTATTTTTGTTTTATAAATTATTATATAAATTATTTAAATGAAGTTTGAATTTAGGAACTTGTCATGTTTAAACAGAACTAAAGCCAAGTGTGTTGTGTGCAGCGAGGAATGTTTACTTCACTACTTCACTCATCCCCAACATTTTGAAGCCATTCATGTCAGTGGACTTAAACATGTTTTATGTTTTGGAGAAAGATCACTAATATTCAGTGACACTTGAGTGGTTTCTTCTCAACAGTGAAGGGATAAAACGACAAACAGCGCTTGTTTTTGCGAGTGGATAAGCAGTGACGTGATGCTGGTATGAGGCTTGATGTAAAGCGGACTTACTGTTACCACCGCTGATTTATTTTCCAAAGATGATGGAGATACGACCTAAAAATAAAATCACGGATTTACTGCTGGGCTGCTTTAACTGATTAACTACTTATTAGTTCAAGGTCCTGGGTTCAAGTCCCGGGGCTTGGGTGTCTTTGGGTGGGGTTTGCGTGTTCTTCCGGTGTTTGCGTGGGTTTCTTCTAGGTACTCTGGTTTCCTCCCACAGTCCAGAGGCATGCACATTAGGCTAACTGGCTGTTCCAAACTGCCCCTAGGTGTGAGTATAACACGAGAAGTATACCATGAGATAAGTTGTGGGTGTGTGCATGTGTGTTGGCTCTAGAGTGTTCCAGCAAGCTGTGAGAGGCACCAGCCTCCCAATGACCCGAGTAGGATTAAGCAGTTTGGTAAATGAGTTAGTGATTTATGGTTTAGATTAAAAAAAAAAAAAAACAAGCGAAGACATTCACATAATTTAATTTTAACAATATCAACACAGAATAGCAAACACATTCTTGAACTAACAAACAAAAAGGACAGTCTTGAAAAACAGACTTACCAATTGATTTGAACACCACCCAAATGCACAAAGATATTTCTACTGAACTCTTTATTCTATTCATTATTGTGTTGGACCTTTTTACAGCTTCAACAAAATTCTGATGGTGTAATGTTCATAATTCTGATGATTCTCCACTGAAAAGGCATGAAAATATGCTTTCCTACTCGTTTGGATAAATGTAGTATGAGCACTATTGCACATGCGTAGAAAAGGCCATGTGCTGGGTCTCTGTCTGTACTCTGCTACACTATACCAATGCATAGCTGGATACAATAGTCAAAAATCTCACTTTAGTGATTTCCAATGAAGCCAGAAATGAAACTCAGTTTGTATTTTGAGTATAATGAAACATTCTGGGAGTTTTGTGGTGATCAGTGATTTATTCTTTGAATTATCCTGATGAAACCACCTGACTGGAAGCGGACAGAGGCAAATGAACATCAGTAAAACCAAGATTGCCTCTCCGCACAGATTAAGCATTTGCATTTATGCCATTTGGCAGACACTCTTATCCAGAGCATCATTCTTATACGACTGGGCAATTTAAAGTTAAGGGCCTTGCTCATGGGCCCAACAGTGGCAGGTTGGTGGTACTGGGTCTTGAACCCCTGTCTTTCGGATCACTAAGCCAGAGCCATAACCACTGAACCACCACTGTCCTACACTGTCCACCACTGAGAACCCTGTACTAAGTGCCAGCCCAATGCAGAGTTTGTAGAGCCTCTAGTGAAAAATAAACAAACATATAAATACATTTAGTGCATTTAAAAACTATTTTTGGAACTTCACTGGCTCTGGGGTAAATGAACTATCTACTTTTATTTAAGTGGATCTTCCTAAACCAAAATCATTTAATTAATTGATCAAATGAATTTTCCAGCTCTATGATTCATTCATTCATTTGTCGAAGCCCTTAATCCTATAAGAGGAGGCTGGAGCCTATCTTAGCCGACAGTGGGTGAAGGCGGGGTACACCCTGAGTAGCTCTCCAGACTATCGCAGGGCAGCACACACAACCATTTACTCTCACACCTGGGGGTAATTTAAGACCGAAGATAAGCCTAATTTTTATAATAATTAAATTAGCTTTAAACAAACATCACTGCATGTCAGTTAACATGGAAACAAGAATATATTAGAATGAGCATATTAGCATAAACTCTGAGCTGCTGTTAAAGTAATCAGCATTACTACTACTTTTAACACACTATAGAGGTGTGAGTGAGAGAGAGACTTTGTTCATGGTATCTTATCTGGTTTTGATGGTACACTTTAAGTCAGATAGTCAGCTTTTAAGTATCATAAATCCTAATCTGTTCTACCCTCACTGTGAATGTAAATGTGCAGGAAAATTCCCAGATTCAAATCAGTCACAGTTTCAGCTACACAGCAGTAAAGTTCAAACCCTAGTCTGCTCGTACAGCGTGACGGCTCTGACACTCTAATATTCGAGTTTTGGTTTTCATGAGTTTAATGTTTACGGTTTCTGACATCACCATGAAGCACTTTGTTTCCTTTTCATTTGCTTCCAGGACACCCCGAAAGAAATCGTGGACAAGTCTGGACGGATTGAGCGAGTGCACAGTCAAGCTCAGAGCAAAGAGGCCCCGAGAAAAGGTCAGTTAACCATCAACACACCATAAACTCCATGCCCTTCTCTAAATGCTGCCCTTGACTCTTGACAGATTGCTGAACTAAACTGAATGCATGGTGTTGAGGTGATCATAACTTACACGTTATGTGTGTGAATTAGCATTTTTCCACCCCCTTGTTTACGTGTAGAGCAGGCGCATAAATGATGTGTGTCATGGTCATTGTGGTGGTGCCGGTGTGTGTCCTGTGCTACCAGAACGCCTGGTTATGTGTGGCCCGAAAAGGGGATTATATTAAGATTCTCATATTTCTGGAGATTATATGTGTGTTAAAATCAGCCTGGTATTCATGTGGCTGGAGCCACAGTTTGTTTAGAGGGTGTAGTCCCGCCTCTGTGGGATTGGCCCCCTCTGTACGCTTCAAACCTTCGACCAGCCCTGGTCATTAAACCACCATAAATAATTGCTTGCTTTACACTGTATTACATCTCATCTGTTTTGACTTGAGATCTAAACCGGTTCTAAACTTGTCAGTTTGTCTTCCCTCACTATATTTAGTGTGCCAGTGTGTTTAGGTAACATCTTTCTTCAGGCCTCAAGATGTGTGGTTCTACTCGTCTATGCTTAGCTCCTCAAACCTGTAATTTAGCTCTAGTTGGGGCTTTTTTCCCCTCGGCTCCAAATTTGGCTCGAGACAGTTTGGGAAGTCGTGTTTGTTATTCGATGGGACACAAAAGAAACAGGAAGTTTGGGGCGAGGACGGGGAGATGAGGAGGTGAACACGTTTCACGTTGGGCCTGAACCACTGCAGAATGTTCTGTGTTTGAGAACAGACCAGCGACGTGGTCAGTTCTCATACACACAATAACTGCAAGAGTTTTAATGTTGTTTATGCACACAAGTATGAGGACAGACAACAAGAGCTCAAGCCAACAATCCTAAATTTAAATCATAACCGCCTAATTAGAGCAGCCATGGATTTGTTCAGATGTTTGTGTGTAGCGCTCCCACTGTTAGTTTTAACAGGAAATCCGTTCCACGCTATCACGTTATAGGAATCTGGAAGGATGTTTACATTTTAGTCTAAGTTAAAGCAGCAGCAAACAAACTTCCTGGAGTGGCGCAGTCTGAGTGATTAAATGGTCCATGCACTGTACTCTGCTCTCACTGCTCTCAGCCTTCACTATTGTGTGCGTATATACATGCAGGGGGTCAGTGTGTGATTCACTGATATGACGTCATGCAGAACATTTCCTTCGATAATCCAGTGTGTTTGAATAATCCTCTGACTGTTTAGAAGAAACACTGGCTGATGGCTTGCTCTTTAAATAAATGTTGTCAATCTTTACCAGTAAGTAAAGTCTATTGGGCTTTTACACCTGAGCCTAGTAGCTCAACAGGGTGAAACATATCCCGGTTTCTGTAGCGTGAAGTGACTAGGAGTTAATCTCCTCTTTTATGGGGTCCTAGTCCATTGCAGATTACCTTCCCAGTATTTGCTTGTACCCATTTATACTGCTGGATGGACAGCGGCACACTGGTGGTTAAGACCTTGCCCAGGGGTCTGATTGGATTCAAACTCTCAGTTCAGTGCCCTGACCACTTTACCACCGTCCCCATTCATTTTTCACAAAATGTATTGTTAATCGTGACACCTTTCCAGTTTTTTCTGTTTGGCTGAGACCCTCGGCCTGAGTTTCTCCCGAAAGCTCATAGCAGCAGGTGTTCATCTTGTTTAAAACTGTCCTCACAGCCACACAGTGAAGCCAAGAATCTAAATGAGTCTTTTTCCAGGCTGTCCTCCTTTGCAGCTTTTTGACTAAAGCCTCCCAGATTATTCCATGGCATGAGATGTGTGCAATCTAATCCCAAACTTGCAGATTTGTCCCAATTTAATCCATGTGTAATGTTTAGGAATGTTATTGCAGCGACAGTATGACGAATTTAATTGGTCAACACACAGGCTATAATAAATTGTGTATGCGGACCGCTGTGTTTCCAACCGGCAACGTAGCTGTTAGCTGGCTGCACTGTGCGCTGTGATCTTTAGCAGCTTCCAGAGAAGCAATCTGTGAAGAGAAATGGTATAAAGGAAATATTCATAAGGATAAAGTGTTTACAAAGTCCTGTGGAGTACTTGCTGCATGTTGGAAAGCTCCTGGTCAGGAAGGGAAACAAGCCGAAAGCTACCAAAGCCCTCATGGGCACAGAGGAAGACGCTTTGTTCAGAAGCAGGGAGTTTGGAGCTGTACTGAGAAATCTCAGCTCTTGATCTTTTTGCACAAACCTCACTTTTTTTCTCACCAGGATCTCGTGCTGAGATTTCCCTGTACAGATCTCGCGCTCGGTTAATGATTACTTTCAGTTTACAGGGTTTATGGATACTGTAATGTAAAGGAACAGATTGTCTCTGTCTCAAGTAACCAAAGTCATCTTCCTAATACATCTGAACTTCTGAAAACCAGGGTTCTCTGGGAACTCTTTTCTTCTGGGAAAAATCATATAGCATGTGGTCTGATGACCGAAGAATGATCCAGGAAAATACGAGAGAGAAAAAATCTGTGAAATCTGTCATTCTAACCAGAGTCTCTTACATTGTCAGTATCAGTTAAGGATTGTTGTGTGACCTGGGTATAACCTGACTGAGGTCACTTGATTTAGGCTGATTTCCGTTCCTGCTTTCTATACAGCAGGAACTGTTTTAAAGGGTGGCTTTGTTTATGACGATGAAAAACAATGTGCTTGGGGTTTGGCAGCCTTTCAGTGTGACAGAAGGACGCATGTTTCCAAGGGTTATTAAGGAGTGGACCAGTAAGTCCAGCAAGTGAGGGTGAGTGAGCTAAACATACAGATATACAGTTAAGATAAAGCACAAATTTCTACGTCACAACCATTGACAACCATTCATTGGAATAGTCAGTCTAATGTGCATGTTTTTGGACTGTGTAAGGAAACCCGAGTACCCAGAGGAAACTCATGCAAGCATGGGGCAAACATGCACACACTACACACAGAAACGTCCTCACCGAGTTCTGGACTTGAACCCAGGACCTTTTGTGTGCGTTGGGCATGCTAACTACTAAACCACAGTGCTGCCTTCCAATTAATCACAGGGTAATTTCTGCAAACTGGGCCAAAATGATCACGAATCAGGTTTTGTCTAAAACATTTTGCCAAAAAAAAAAACATTAAAAAAATTTTTTTTTATTTTTTTACCAGAACCACATGGAAGTGTTTTTTGGAGAAGAATGCTTGGGCTCCCGAGTGATACATCGACAAGGTGCACACCTGTCAACCTGGTGATCACAGGTTTGGCTAATTGGACTAGGTATTATGGGTGGGCTCCCGATAGGCACCGATGTCATACACCTCAATGCTGTTTTAATAGCATTTACCCCTACAAACTGCATAAATCGCCATGGGAGGTGTTGAAAAGCACGGTGCAGTGCGTGGAATATCGCTGTGAGCAGACGCCACAATAAAGCACACGCATTCCGTGCTGCGTTCCTGCTGGGATCTGAGAAGCAGTGCGGTGGAGACAAAACACCACTTCCTCAGCAGATGTGAAAAGCATCAGGGTAAAGACCTCTCCTCTCAGCGACAGGAATCTGCACAGACGCTTTATTATCTTAGAGGAACTCAGTGTCTGTGCATTTTACCATCCTGCACTCGTGCTGACTGAAGCAACTGTCATGGTGACACCGTGTTTAGAGGAATACCTACATAGCCCTGCTTTTGCTCCTGTGTTTAGCATATTTTTGGTTAAACGTCGTTATTGAGGCTGAAATATCTTTTTATAAAATTCAGCACCAAATCCTAGGTAATAAAGTATGTGATGGTAAGTGAACCTCAAATCATTGAACTGATGCGTCCACCCTTCACATCCTGTGCTTGGATCCCCATTTCCTGTCTTCCAGCTGTGCGCCCATTTGCGTATACAGCAACAGGAAATGGCCCTATCTCCACCCTCAGACCCTGATTGAGACCCATTTACTTCCTGTATGTGGGCCCCTGTGTGCTAAAACCTTTCATTTTATCCCCCCCCCCCCCTTTTTTTTTTTTAAATAAAGCTAAGGCACCCCAAATGTTTTCAGTGCCAAACCGTTGGAAGCCCCTGCGTGACTGGTTCTCATTTGAAAAGTTTGTTTTTGTGTGTGTGCTGACCACACCACAGTTTTCTGAGAAGGACATGAGGAAACCTTTCTCACCCTTTTACCACACACTTCAGTATTCATCTGAGACTGGATCAGGCAGTTAGTGCTCACCCCAACCGCTCAATGAGTCAGAGGAGCACGTGTGAACGAGTTTGCTCCAATTAAGGAACATCTTGAAAATCTTGGAAAACTTTTAAAACGGTCGCCTGCAAAAAAACAAAGGGAAGAACGGAGGCTTACGAGGCACAATCTGTGCCCAGACACATGGCTCTGCTTTTCTCGCTCTGATGGATTATGTGCAATTTGGAGTGTTAGCTTGTAAAGACAGATGACGGTCTGGTGGAGTGTGGTGTGACGTGAAAGTGGTGGAAGCAGCAGTCAATTCGAGTTGAAACTGATAATTATGAGCCATGCTGATTACTATGATACAAGTGATACTTGTATACTAAAATATATTACATATAACGTACTTATTTACTGAGCATGAGGTCTGTACTGAGAAATTGTTTGCCTGCTTCTGAATAACATGCGTCTTCATCCATGTCTGTGAAGGCTTTGGTAGTGTTTCCTGTTCTGTTAAAGAAAACACTACACACTAGCTGCTATAGATCATAGCATGCAGTGCAGCTAGCTAAAGACTAGCTAACGTTGCTGGTCGGGTACACAGTGGTCCGGGTTACACGGTTTGTTGTCCACGCGTCAGCCAATCACGTTGTGTATACGGTCATCTTTTTATTTTTATTTTTTTTAATTGATTGGTTTAATTTGCTTTCACAGTAAATTAGCAAAACTTTCAGCTAGTCATGTATAGCAGAAGAAAAGCTACAGTACTAATGCTTAGCATTTTTTCTACCCTGTTCTAAACTCAAATAGATGCTGTTGATGACCCTTATTTATTCAAAGGTGTTTATTTTATTTTCCTTATTTAAATTCCTGTGTGTGCTTCAGGCACTAACTCTGACATGGTGTTAGTGTTGGACCCGCTTCAGGAGAAGGTGTCCTGCCCTCTGACCGCCCGCTCTGAGCTCGACTCTGCTTCCTCTGATGTCATTCCTCGGTACCGAACCCATTCCAATTCAAGCACCTCGGTGCACAGCAATGCTTCCCACACCTGCCCCAGAGTGTGCACTACAGATCAAAGGGATGAAAGACCTGGTGGATCCTCCCTAAACTCCGACACAGAGGCTGCGGAGATTCCTGTGCCATGTTCCACCACAAACAGCGGCGAGGATGCACCCGACGGTGCCATGCAATCCATACAGAGACGACGTGCCTTCAAACACCCATCTGAAGGCAGCATGCTGAGGCAGAAGGTAACACATGACGGCTGATGAGACTTGGTGCACATACATGCAGAGATTGTTATGAAATGGTGTTTCCAGCAGGAGGTACTGTTTAGCTGCAGGTGCATCTGCCCCATGACACGGATGCTGTGTCCTGGTTTTCATAACAGCCTTGTTTAGGCAACTACCATAAACATGAGTGTTTTATTGGAATGAGAGTAAGAATTATAGGAGGTCAGGTACTACACTACATAAACACACTAGACTCCAGTGTTCCCCACTCCAGCTTTCCCTGTTAAAAGCCTCCATACAGCGGTGGAGAGAGAAGTTGGTGTCAGGGAAAGTAACATGCATGCAAAGGCTTATGTACTGTACAGTACCAGTCGAAAGATTTGACAAACCTCGCTCACTCATTTGCTGAACCGCTTAATCCTTCTAGGGTCACAAGGAGGCCGATGACTATCTTAGCCGAAACTGGGAGAGCCTGAACAGCTCACCAGACCATCACAGGGTGACATACATCACCAGTTACACTCACACCTGGGGGCAATTTGAAACAGCCAGTTAGCATAATGTGTCTTTGGACTGTGGGAGGAAACCAGAGTACCGTAAGGTAACACATGCAATCGTGGGAGAACATGTGAACTCCACACAGAAACACCCCTGTCCAGGACTTGAACCCAGGGCCTTCTTGCTGTCAGGCTTGCCACTATGCTACCCTGCCACCCATTTTTGCACACTTTTTTTTAATTGAAATTGATTGACCAGACGTACTAGCTGTCACTCCGTACACACATCAGAGAGCCTTGGGCAGCCATGACACTCTCACAGGTTCACTGGTTGCCCTTTGCCTCATGGACCACCTTTGGTAAGTTCTCATCATTGCATACCCGGAACACCCGACAAGACCTGCTGTTCTGGAGATTAATAGACCCAGTTGTTTAGCCATCCTGATGTTGCCCTTGTTAAGTCACTCAGATCCTTACACTTGCTTGTAAATGGCTCCGAACCCCATCTACAAGGCTCATGGTGAGGTAGAGTCGTCCATTTGGTATTTCTCTACAGCAAGAAATTCAAAAAGGTTAACGCCCTTTAATCAGAACTGTGCCCCCACCTCCCTCAGCCCCTGCCATTGAAATAGTGCTCAGTTTATAAATATGTCTTGATCCATCATCCAGACTCATTATTACCCCGCCCACTCCTCAGCTCTTCCCTGCACATTCCCCACCCCATTCATCTATATGGTGGCCGGTAGTAGAATGCTGGATTACTGATCCCAAAGTCGGGGGTTCAAACCACACTATCAACGAGTTGTCACTGCTGTCCCCTCAGTGCATTATTTATATTATTTTGTAATACACACACACACACACACACACACACATATATATATATATATATATATATACACACACACACGTGTGTGTGTGTAAGTGTGTGCATATATAAATGCGTGCGCGCATGTACATGTATATATACACACATAAATGCACACGTGTGTGTGTGTGTAGAGTCTGTGCTAGAATCCGTACACATTCTGCTTGGCGTATTATAATACACTAGGCTCTATGTATATTAAATACTGACATGCCTCATACCTTCCTGACGTGTTGTGTGAATAGTTGTGATCTCTTTATATTTGTGTTGATGTGATGTGAATTTAACATGCTGATTTCTGTTTTCTCCAGGACACATCCGGCACGAACACGCACCTGTTTCCTGTTAGAAATGATGCAGGTAATTTTGTGCAGAAAAATCACTGGTTGGAAAATTGAAACAATTTCCATTTACGCACTGTTTTGGCCACAGCGTGTGTTAGTTCCTTGTTTGACGTTTTTTACGTGTGCTCTGTTCGTGGAACGTAATGAACCTTGTAGTATGCAAATCGTCTAGTTTAATGATTAAGGAGGAGGATGGGGGGTTTCCCTGTCTTTACAGTATCAAGACGTCCTGCCCTCCCCACTGTCTTTTGGCTACATCCCAATTCCTTCACTCGTGTTCATGACCGAATAGGGCAATCACAGCAGGCATGCGCTTAGGGATGCAGTTCACTGTGAGTTTGTAATGTGGGGTGTCGTCCCCCCCCATTTGTATTTCCTTATAACTTTGAAGAGAAGGATCCCTCATCAGTAAGCAGGTTCAGAGGATTTTGGACACACCCTGGCTATAATTCATCATCTTTTGCATGTTTGCTCAAGTCTGCTCTACATCTGGCCTTGTATTTAAAACAAACTACACACACGTGCGCTTTTCTGATCCATGTTTGACCTCTCATCTATTTGTGTATTTATTTATTTATTTGGTTTTTTTCCCCCCCTTTCTGCCTTTCTAAGAGACGATTCATGTATTTCACATTTTTCTTTCAGCATTTGCCAACAAAACGCTCTCCGGCTCATCGATCAGCCGTGCAGGGTCAGTCCGCGACCGGGTGCGCAAATTTACTGAACCTGCAACAGTTTGCGCTGAAAAAAGAAGCGCTCAGAGAAGCATCCACAGAGAAGCCTACCCTACAAACGCAGTCAGTGCAGCGCCGCCTGCTCCAGCCCTCTCCGAATCCAGAGATAACTCGCAGGACATCTCTTCGTCCCTTACCTCCCTCACCCCATCCACCTCTTCAGAAAAAGGGATAAACCTCGACCTATCACAGCACGCAGTGGGCGGGCCTCAGAGTACAAATGAAAATGTCAGGAGTGCCTCATGCAGCTCAGACGAGGGCGAGACTCCCAGGGGAACAACATCTTCAGACACGCAGGTCCAGGGAGATCCTCAGTCCAACATGAAGGCATTTCTGACCATCGAGATCAAAGAAGGGAGAACCTCAACGTCTCAGACTTCATCATCTTCAGCATCCACGTCAGTGTCCGGAGCGATGCCGCGAATTGTCACTGGCACTTCTGCTCAGAGAACAGGTAAGGTTTTTATCAGCTCTCTGAGATCTTCTACTCATGAAATGACTCGTACAGGACGTGTGATGACCTGCGTTCTCAGGTTGCTCTCTTTCTGTAATGCACACATTAACGCTGGGCAGGTTCCAGGTAACTCCTGCAGTAGGCAGACACACTAAAATAAAATGCATTTCTTCATCTGCTTTTTATGTTATTATGTCATGTTTGTCCTGAAAAAGCTAATATTATTCATCTCATAGACGAAAAGTATTGCAAAGTATTTACAAAAATAAGTCAGTGTTCAGATTCCTTGCATGGAGAGGAACTCTCAGTCCAACATCTTGTCCTGATAAGGTCGCTGGTTTCACTTCGCTGTGCTGCCAATTTGAAAATAAAAAGATTGCCTGTCAGCTTATTTATTGAACCAGAAAAAAAATTCCTATTGATAAGAAGGATGCTTGAGCGGTTACTTAGTGAGTTGGTTGGGTATTTGGTAGTTTGAGTATTTTGATGTTTGTTGGGTTGTTTATTTGGATGCTTGGCTGATTGTTTATTTTGTGGGTTAGTGATTTTTCCTTTGGTGGGTGGTTTGGATGGTTATTTGGTGGGTTGATTATTTAGTGGGTGGATTACTTGGTTGGAGGGTGGATTGGTGGGTTGATTGGTTATTTGTTACGTTGTATAGTGGGTGGGTGTGTGGGTTTGTTTGGTGGGTGGGTTTGTTGTATGGTGGGTTGGTTGGTTGGCGGGTGGGTTTGTTGTTTGGTGAGTGGGTGGGTTGTTTGGCAGGTAGATTGGTAGGTTGGTTGTTTAGTGGGTGCGTTGGTTATTTGGAGTATGTAATGTAGCAACAGGTGGTTAGTTGATAACTCTAGTTTGAAACTGGATTATGGGATGTTTAAACATATCTCATTATGTGAAAATATACTTTGTTAAAGTCAGTAGTGTTTTTTTCTGGCTGATGGGAGAAAAGGGCTGTTTCCTTCTCCAACTAATATAATTTTATTTAAATAGTGCTTTCAACAACTGATTCTGACACAAAGCAGCTTTACACAAATGAATAAATAAATTCAGTTATAAATCTTCAACACATAAATTTATAAATGTATTCCAAATGAGGAAGCCTGAGGTGATGGTGGGGAGAAAAAAAAAACCCTGTGAGAGGAACTTGTCTTCACATTGGGGATAAAATATAGTCCGTTTACAAATAATAGTGTTATGTGATGAAAAAAGTAGGAATGTTGAATTGTGCTGTTGGGGTCATTGATGAAGACTTGAGTGTAAGACTGTGGTACTGTGCCTGCAGTCCTAATCCACTGTCGGCTACTGTGTAATGATCCACTATCTAACCGAGTACATCAGTCAACAACTCCGCTTGTCCCAAGAGTCAACATGCACTGGGAGTATAAGTCTGTGCTATAGAGAGCTTTTTGTGTTGTAATAAATATTTAATGCAGGAATGATGTGTACTTATCCACAGACTCCATAGAAATAGTCATTTTAATTATAATTTGATAATAATTTAATTATTATCAATTTTCTTTAATGAATTTAGTCAGTTATTATATATTGTATGGTTGCTTTTTTTTGTTTTTGTTTTTTTTTTGGTTTGTTTGTTTTGCGCTGGGTATGGATGATATGGATATGGTGCTTGATATGGATATCTGACCATCTGCAGAGAAAAAAAATTAACAGGATTGGAGCTAACATCACTGAGTTAAAATGAAAGCTCTTCTTTCATGACTGAAGCCGAGTTGGTGGAGACCAGTTGATGGTAACTGAACACTTTTTCTTCTGTATCTTATGAAACAGCAGCGTGATGGATTTCACAGGTGGTAACAGAAACGAGTAGATCGGTTAAACAGAATTCAGTGCCGAGACGCATTGGTTTTAAAAGCCATGCGTTACAGTATTTGGCAGCCATTTTGGAAATCCTGCCTCCCGTCATATGAGCATTTCAGCACGTCACATGAATGATGGTTAAAAAAGCATTTGGTTAATGGGACGATAATTACTGTGGTATACAGCATACTGTTCATGGTGTCAGTACCCTGCTTGGCGATTGGAACGTTTCTGCCTGGTTCACTTGAAAACGGTGTAGGTGGACTAGTCGCTTGCTGCTGATCATGAAAGTAGATATTTACTCTTAAACATTAAACACCGAGAGCGCACAATGTCCTTAGTGCTAACAGTCCCACGGGAAACACGGCACTAAAAGCTTCACTTTACAACCCACTAATTAAAGCTTGCTGCTTACCAGCTGTGAGAAGGCCAGAAAGATAAAGCCCCGGTGTCTGTAATCATGAGCAAAGCTAGCACTCCACTCACACACACTCTTTCTCTCAGTGTGTGTGTGTGTGTCACTGTGCCACGGTTCAATCTTCCTTTTTTGGAAACACTTTGCTCATCCTCGCATCAAGAAGCAGTCCGGGCATATTTGAAAGCCTCCATGTTTCCATCCTGTCATTTATCTCACACTTTTAGTCGAGGCATTAAACAGCAGGAGGGAAGAGTTCCTCTGGAGACCTGGCCAACAGCAGCTGGGATCAAAATCACCACCTTGAGCCTGAGCCAAAATTAGAACGTTAACCAGCACTGTCGAGATCTTTTCCTGCTAGATGGAAAATAGATCTAAGTTAAATCGCTGTCGTTACTGCAGTATCATAAGGCGCTGCGGTGCTCTGGAGATTCAGTTCCGTCTGAGGAATGGGTTTTACACAAAAACCTCACTTCCACGGAATCATTAAGTAATAACCGCTTTACGCTTGTCTTTATTATAAAATAAAGCTTTACCCTTAATTAGTTTGCATTTACGAAATTATTTTTATTCTTACTTAATAATTGAAAGCGCAGTCATCACTTTTAATCCTATACAGGATCGTCCTCTTCCTCCTAATTTTGCCCTTGCACTTTTTTTCTTCCCATAATGCATAGCTATGTACCTTACTCATCCTCCAGGTACTCATCTCTAAGTGGTGCCAGTGTGACAGGTTACATAACTAGATAACGGTTGTCTTATTCTTATCCCGCGTTATCCGCGAGTCATTGAGATGTGCGTTAAGTTTTACCTTATCATCCAAACACTACGGCTTTTGCGCTGCGTCTTCTGTAACACAGGCGATGTACATGTTATCAGATTTTGTCTTAGTTTAGTCATGATGGATTTGTGTTTGTACGGTAGGCGTCTTGTTGCTATAGTTAGAACAGGGTTATGGGAAGGTTCAGTACTGATGACTTACCCTATCAGCACTGATGGCAGAATAGAATATTATTGTATCCGTGAGCAGGCGAGCAAAATAATAATTACCAGATAAACAATGTATGAAATGGTGCAGATACAGGTCAGGAGCTTCGGGTTAATGTTCTCATGATGCACCAGAATGTGTAAAGAGTGAGATCTGAGTGATGTCGACAGTGGCATTGCTGTTCCAGATGAATGGTTTGAGTAAATCAGAGCCTGCTGGGATACAACAGTTTCACAGACTATGGTGCAAAATGCAGTAAATAAACTAGATGGACCCTGGAAGTGTTTGGTACCTCCACCTTACAGCATGTGCACATCTTATGATATAGTATAAGGCCAAATTAGTAAAATAAACTCGTTTGAAAAATTTATAACTGGGGTTTGACTTTTCAAGGTCAATCAAGGTCATCAGTAACAGTCTCATTTGAAAGTCCATATATGGTTTCCTATTAGTGCTCCACATGTGTGTGTGTGTGTGTGTGTGTGTATACACACACACACACTTTGTAGTTATAAGCACTCTACCGCCAAAAAAAGAAAAGATGACCTTGCTCTGACCTTGGCATACCAAAATCAAATCATATCTGGCAATCAGGTAGGGTAGTTTGATGAGAGTCTGTGCATGGGTGTGGTTAGGATTGTGTTCAAAGGGGAAATCTACAAACAAACAACGTGATTAGAGTTCCTCTGGAGGTAAGTAAATAGACAGCAATAGTACAAATGCTCAGTGATTCTAGTTTATGAGAATGTTACAGTTAACGAAAGCAGCAACACTGAAGCACCAGGAGTCCATATCAGGTTCCATCTGCCATCAACAGCCTGCCCCAGAGTCACTGAGATGTCATTTCTTCCCTCATTTTGATACTTGATGTAAATATGATGTAGATTTTTATGCTGTGCACTGCCGTCATGTGATTGGCTGCATAGATAAATGTATGAGTGACTAGGTGAATGGATATTGGCTGTTGCGGGTATATTTATGTATAGACAGTATATATTGCTACATTTTCTTTGTTTTTTCCCCCACTTCAGAGCTAACACTTGGTCTGAGAGCAACACCGTTCAAGCTCAGCAGCTCCAGCCTCTCGACAGGATCCTCCCTCAAGGTACTGCTGCAGTCCCTCCATTTCTTCTTTTTTGGTTGTTTGTGTTGGCCCTGCAAAGGTCTGGCGTGCTGTTTACGGTGTCGTCTGAGTTGGGCATAGCCTCACCACAACCCTAATTAGGTATAGGAATAGGTGTCTCAGCGAACGAATGGTGAATGAATGAATGAATGGAAAAGAAGTGCCTCAGTTCAGCAGCAGCAGCATCTTTCCGAAACCGTGGCTGTGAAGTGCAGTGTTGACCCAACTGATTTCCATTTGGCTTTCACCCTCAGGCTTTGCATTTCCTCCAACTCTCTTTTGCATCTTTTTATACACAGTCTCTCTCTCTTACACTAATGTCTCTCCTATTCCTTTCTACCTCCACCGGGTCCTGAGGCTAGTGTTGTAATCTCATTTAGGGATAAGCGTTAACTATCAGGTTCACCGTGGCGCTCTGGGCAAGCGGAGGATTAATGTCAGGAATTGTGTGAGAGGAGGAAAACGGCGTTTCTTGTCAGAACAATGATGTGAGCCTTTACATTCTTGAAATTAAGAAACAGGTAAAAACAAATAAACAAACATAAACAACAACAGAGTTATTAGTTGTTAATAACAGAATTATTAGTGTAGTTAATATTTTTGCCACAGTGGTATATTTTTACTTGCTTTGGTTTAATGTTTGATGTAATGATCAGAAAGGTGAAACTAAGGTGGCATGAGGTGCACGCTACTACACCTGTACTGTATGTTCACTCTCTGTGAAGCAGAAGAAACAGTTCCTTGTTCTGTTTGGGTGGTCCTGGACTTGATACGCTTTCCTTTCTTGTCTTTAATTCTTTTGAAACAGCATTGATGTGCAGTACAGATTAGGGAGCAGCGCGGCTCTGTAAATGGCATTATTCAGCCAGCTAAAGCTACAATAAAGCCATGAGATGAACGGAGACGTCAAAGCAACAGGCATGTTGTATAAACATGTAAAGATTAGGATCTGGAGGTTTTCAGCAGACGACCAGAAGAGTTTATTTAACAGACTGAACCTGGACGTTTTAAATAAAGTTTCTGCTATTAATGGAAAACTTACCAATGTAGGAAAGTCCATGTGTCCATCCTCGGTCACCTTCTAGAAACCTCTTTAGTGTTTTGCCGGCTTGCTCACAGGGCTGCGCGCTCGCAGCTGAAGCTTTGAGCTTTTCATATTTGAAGTTATAGTTTCTGTCATTACCTGACATGTATTCTACATTTGAGAAGAGATGCTGTTTATCTGACTGTACGTTTACATGTACACTAATACCCCACTGTTATTCTGAATATGACCATATTTGGAATTTCTTCAGGGTCACGTGACCGGTGGGCTCTGTTTGGATAGACCAAACCGTGTACTACGTGAATGTATACAGCGCAGTCGGAGTGTCGAGTTGGGTTTTTACGTTGAGCCACTGGGAGAACGTGCGGTTTCACATAATCATGAATATTAGTGGAATCATTGTTTTTATCAGGTAGATATACATATTGGTAGGAATTTATTTCAGAGTAATGGAAAAAGAATTGTGTGCATATAAATGGAGTTACTGTAGACATATTTATTTACTACCTGACTAGACTATTGACCGGGCGGCACGGTGGAATAGTGTTAGCACATCCACCTCACAGCAAGAACTGGGTTCGAGTGCCTTGCTTGGCGAGGACGTTCCTATGTGGAGTTTGCATGTTGTCCCCCTTATTGTGTGGGTTTCCTTCAGGTATTCCGGTTTCCTCCCACAGTCCAAAGATATTTATGTTAGGCTAATTGGCTGTTCCAGATAGCCCCTTGATGTAGGTGTAAGTATAAATGGTTTTGTGTGGGTGTGCTGGCACTGGATTGGACTGGTGAGCTGTTCAGGATGTATCCTGTCTTCGCCCAGAGTCGGCTGAAATAGGCTCCAGCCTCCCTGCGACACTAGTAGGTTTAAGCATCTCGGAAAATGAATGAATGAATAGATGATTGACTGTTCTGTACTGTAGTGCTGAGTGACGTTATGCTCTGCCTTTATGATTAGCAGCGTTGAACAATCACTGATTAGAAATTGCTGTTACTGTGATGCCCAAGGCTAGAAGAACCTTTGAGTGCTCTCTCTAGCCAGACATCTTGCCAATCCTCCACAGGCTACTACGTTTTGCTAATAAATGGGGCTAAATTTCACAGTGAGAGCACATTGGCCTGCTATTGCAAACCAAACTGTTTTATTATCTGATTTTGGAATTCTTATTCAGTTGCTTCAGAAATAGGACATCCTGGCAAGTTTTTTGTTATTTTTGTTTTTATTTTGGACCCAGTCATGCCAAAAATCTTGATGTTTTAGTGTTGAAAAGCTAGCAGTGTGCTAAAGTGCCACTAGCCAATCAAATTGCAGCCTACAGAATTCTGCCACTTGTGCAGCTCACAGGACTGTGAGGATACCCGCTGTAGTGTTATCACCCAAACTTCACATTATAATTAATATAAACATACCTACATCAATATGTACAGCTGCCTCTATTTTATAAGATCTTGATAAGTGTTATTAAAAGAGAACCTGAATGATCAGCTGTTTTAAATTATTTTTAATTGTACTTAAATTAAATTTAAAGTTTTGTTGAGTTGGGTTTATTGGATGGACTGCTCAGCTGATATTGTGTTTTTTTTGTTTTGATTTTTATTCACTGTATTGGTGGTAAAGTTCCAGTCTCCACTTGATTCATTACTATACTGAGTTCATAAATTTTGGAGACTTTGGCTTGGTAAAGTCCCAGAGTCTTAAATAAATATAGGAGGTTAAATAGAGCATTATTTGTGTTAATGTAGTGTGTGGTGGTATACAGAAATAGCTCAGTGTGTCAGTGAGGTGCTATTTTCTATTTTATAAAATTACAAATGTGCCATTTTTAAGAGTATTGAAATGCCAACCCACGTTGGTTACGAACAGGAATGTCATCTATTGCGGTGTTCAGTGTATAGGACATTTTTGTGGAGGATATAATGATATATACAAGCAGACAGTTAGGAAATGATAACCTATCACTAAACTCTAATGAAGTCTATGGATATAGACTTTTCCACTGAAAGAGAGAGTCCTGGCAGGTTCATATAACAATCTGATGTGTTTTCCTTTTAACCAAATTATCTTGGAGTTTCATCAGAGACGATCCTGAGCTCAGAGTATGCAGTGGAAAAATCCACTCCTCTTTCAGACTTCTATAAAATACCTGTGGCACGACAGAAAAGTGGGAGGCTGAGCGAGTGTAAATGGCAGTGAGGTCTGGTTGAGACGGTGCATGTTGCTTTCTCTCATCAATCAGAGCAGCAGCATTTGTGTATGCAGACGACGGCAGTTTTGCTCCATCTGATGTAGCATTGAGCATTTTAAATCAGAAATGTGATTGTGATCTAACAGTCATCATCACGCTCAACTGGAATGACCTTTCAGTTTATTTAATACCCCATGTTCACTCTTTGCCCCATGGCTGCCTGCTGGTAGAGGTGTGAAGGGCAAGAGCTCTAAATAGACAGCAGTTGAAGCCGAAGGGCTGTTTATACTCTCGAATAGTGGAATGACTGGCGATAAATAGACATGGCTGTGGCACCTGAGCTAGTGGGGGTGCCCCGTGCCTTGGCAGCCATGGTGACTGCATTCCACGCCTGGTTATTGGCTCTCCTGTTCTGACCAGCTGAAAGGAAGAGGTCTGTATGGGAATATAAAGAGCTGGGATTGTCCCAGCAAGCACAGTAGCCTGCTCCGTGTTTCACATGTTTGCTTTGAGATTTGAGTCAGTTGTTTCTGGGATTGGAAGGCCAGGCTTCTGTGCATTACATACTCAATATCTTCAAACCTCAGCATGCCTGGTGTCAACCTGGACCTCGTGGCCACCTCAGGAGACCAGATAGCACCTCTCTCCAGCCTGGATGGCGAGTGTGCTGAGTCTGGACTGGAGGCAGTGATTGGAGATCTCCTTGCCGATGCTTTAGTTGATGATCCTCCAGACAGGCAGGGAAGAAGCACTGATGAGGAGGTGGGCAGGCTTGAGCTCTCTCTTCAGTGTGCTGTGCAAGAGATCCACTGCGATCTAAAGGCTTTCAGCGAGCACATCAACGCACGCCTTGAAGAAGCTGCAGCTCAGCCTGCCCCTGTTATTGAAGCCATCACTACCTTGCAAGAGGACAATTTAAGATTACGCCTACAGCAGGAAACACTCGCCAGGCAGATAGAGGCTCTGTGTCATGCTCTCGGCCTTCCAGCACCTCAGCTTCAACAAGACGCAGAAACTCCAAGCAAAGTGCAGACTGAGTGCAGTCCTGAGCCCGAGCCCATCCCGCATCCACCTGCCTTTGCTCTCCAACGCTCTTTCTCTACATCTTCACAGACTGGTTGCTTCTCCCGTAGCAACAGTATGGTATGCTTGTGTAGAGTGTAGCTTTTTTCCTTGTCACAGATAGGTGCTGGTTTTATTGATTTATTCATGCTAATGAAAAGTGAGTGCGATTTTTGGTTTCTTGATAAAAAGGCAGCAGTAACAAGGCCACGTTTCCTCGCATGGCTTAATGGACTGTGCACGTCCACGAGCCACTTTGTCCAAATAAAGCTCGAGTGCTATCCCTAGATAACAGCAGCTGTCACAGTCCGGGTTAGCCTCAGTGCCCTCTTTTCATGTAGTTCTACTGTGGTCCAAGTTCCATACCACATGGGTCCACAGCTTCATCCTCCACTGTGCTCCATCCTGTCCGATCAGAGCCACAGCCAACATGCCAACTCAAATGCCAAATTCAGCCCCAAGAGGATTTTTGCCCAGCTCATGACCTTAGTATATAAGCAGATGTATTTATGTCCTAGAATGCAGTATGGACCAGTAGTGATTATATTTTTCTGGCATTGGGACTTGGTGCAGTATGTGTGTACATATGTTTACCATATCAGGATGAACTTCAACTACACAGTGGACAAATAGAGTACATGTTTCATCTTTAACATGAATGAAAAGCTTAAAACTGAATTTTGTAATTTAAAGAATCTACTGGTTCCTAAACTAATAAACCAGTTAAAGATTGTGTTTATCGATAAACGCACTGTCAACACGCGCACCTCTGGTGAGGTAGCTATTAGCAAAACAACTCCAGAGAGATTTCAAACAGCTTGCTCATTTGTCGAACTGCTTAGTACTTTTTGGGCAGGGGTGTCAAACTCATTTTCACTGAGCGTCACATCCCTAAATTTAGAGGTGATTGAGAGCAGAATAATCACTAAATATCTTTTCAGAAAGAGCAACCATGAAATCTGCATAGTAAAATAATTTGTTTCCCCTCTTTTCCTTTATTCGCATTCCTTTTCTGAAGATACTTGACGATAAGTTAGCTTGCGATCTTTCCTGAGTCATCAATGGCTAGCTGTTTACTTGAAATAGGTTGGTTCCACCTAGTGGATGGATGATGAATTGCATGTCATAGTAACGGTTGATCCTGGGATCCTGGAGGGGGCATGGGAGTTTGCCCAACCAGTCCACATGTGCTTTGTGGACTTGGAGAAGGCTCGGGCTATCTTGTGGGGTGTGCTCCGGGAATATGGAATACTGGACCTGTTGCTACGGGCCGTTTGGTCTCTGTAT
>JAOUQZ010000027.1:14810938-14832632 GCA_028564935.1 Neosilurus hyrtlii
TATATATATATACACAAATATATATATATATATATATATATATATATATACTTTTCTCCAATTCATACCAGTTATATTTCGGGTGTACTCACATGTAAGCAGTACAGCCGTGAAATAGAGCGAAATAGTGCAACTTTTTTTTCAGTTGTTTTCCATTTCAACTGGCTAAAAAAATGTGCGGTCTCATTGAAAACTTTCAATGTAGATTATGATTGAGGATCCATGACCGGGGACTGTCTGTCATGTATTGTATTGAACCTGCCCTTAAAATGTAAATAAAACAAATCCAAGTGCTTGCTTTCTTAATGAATTTTTCTCTCCATATTTTCATGTAACCTCCATTTAATTGTCTCGAATCCGGTGGGTCCGGTTAAATTAGTTGAGTATTCCAGCATGAGCTGCTCAGCTTTGGCCTAAGGAACAGCCATGTTGGTTTGAAGCTAAAACGCAGATGAGCGTTTAAGATAGAGGACTGCAGAGCTGCGTGGCAAAACCTGCAGCTTCCTCTACGATGCGTTCATTCCATGTCAGATCGGAGCATAATTACCTGTTAGAGTAGACTAGATCAGCTTTCCGACTCCCACTGATAAGGGCAGTGGTGGCTTAGTTGTTGTCAATCCCCACTATCACCACTGTTGGGCCCTTGAGCAAGGCCCTTAACCCTCGGTTGCTCAGTTGTATAAAAAATTATAATTATAAGTCGAACTGGATAAGAGCGTCTGCCAAATGCTGTAAATGTAAAAAATGGGAAATCATACGGTATTATATCAGAGGAGAGATTATGTGGGAAATCCAAGTTAAACTAGTTATACCAGGAAAAGTAAATAAAAAAGAAATACAGCAATAGATTACTACATAGCCTATATATTTCTCACATGTCCCCTTTAATACATCCCAAACAATCAGATCCTGGCACAAATGGAACAGATCCGAGATGCGCGTTCAGCTGCTACTGATGTTTGCTCGTATTCGAGCCACTCTGAATTCGCACGAAATTTTGAGCAGTTCCAAAAATTTTTCCAAGATCGCAAATATGGATCGTTTACCTTGAATTTGACTGACTACCTCCGAAAATATATTCAGTTACCCTTAAACTAAAATTTGCTCGTACGTTCCGCCATGATTGCTTACATGTGAGCTAGGCTTTTCTTTTGACCAATTTTGAAATGGTTTCCAATTCATACCTATTTAGTGTCGAGCTCTTCAAGCCTATTGAAATTGCGTCACCTTAATTTTATTTGAAGGTCCCAGGGACCACATGGGGCATGCATGTGGCCATGTAAAGAGTCAGATATGTCAAATTTATATTATATATATATATTATATAATTCGGTATTTATACCAGATATTCCTATGGACATCATTTTTTTAACCTGATTTCCATGTCACAACAATCACATTTTCTAAGAACATGATACTATGTGAATTGTTGACCATGCGGGGGTACACCTAGTGTTCTGTGACAAGAACACCTTTCTAATTATTTTATATTTATATATATATATACACACACACACACACACACACACACACACACACACACACTGTATTAATACCGCAAGGGCAATTTGGCTCTGCAGTTAACCCAAAACAGTGAGCACACACACACACACTGGGAGCAGTGAGCAGCCATTCCACGGTGCCTGGAGAGCACTTTTGGGTTGGGTTCCTCCCTCTTATCACAGTACATGTTCTCCATGTTCTCCACCATTAACAAACAGGAAACAAAGCCAATGACAAGTTCAAGCTTCTTGTCTATAAAATCACTACTATATATATGATTATTTGAATTCTACATCCTGTGTGTGTGTGTGTGTGTGTGTGTGTGTAGATAATGGCAGCAGGATGACCCGCAGCACTATCATGGAAACTACTTACACACAGAAGTCTGACAGTGAGTGGTTTGTTTGTCTACGTTTGGAATGTAAGAGTTTTGAAATGGCGTTTTTTGGGAATTTCTGTCTAGTTTAGAAGTATCCAATTACCACCCACCACATCTTCCCTGTCAGGGAGGAGGGTGGAGGTCACCATGTGTTTACTCTGAGGCACGTGACAGCAGCCGACTATGTTTTCTCAAGCAGCCGCTCATCTATCATTCGTAACAGTGTAACAGACTTGGAGAAAATCTCACAGACACCTGTGACAGACATCTGAGATGGAACGTGGAGCCTGCGGCTCATAGTTGTTTTAGCATATACTAGACAGGAACATAAGCAAAAAGAAAGCATACCAAGGAGAGAGTTTTATGGTTTATTTTTGACATGAATTTAAATTAATTATAGAAGCAGGTGAACGCTGAGCATATACATACGCAGATGCAGAGCTGTATATCAGCACCTCTTTAACTTGCTGTAAGAGTTGAAGTATAGTCTACATGGAAACATAAAGAAAAGCAAACTAAAAAGAGGTTTTTATAGTTTATCTTTTACGGATTTTGACCATGACAGAGGCAGTTGAGGTGAACGCTGCACTCAGAGCCAAGCTAACCCTGTGTAGGTAATGCCATCTTTTCAGCCTGCATACTGAGTTTACTATATATTACAGCAGGATTAAAATAAACCACACTCTGTAAAGTTCTGTGTTTTAGTGTATACTACACCAACACACAAAAAAATGAGATTTTATGTTTGATTTTTCCATTTTTAAGATAATAATGAAGCCGCCTGCTCCAAATATCTGTGACAACCTGTGAGTGTCCATCATTTTGATTCAAGCATTGTCCCCTCAGAATAAAGTTTTTAAATCTAGAGATAGCAGATTAATCAGATGTGCCATTTCCTTGTAGTATATACTAATGTGGCTTATAAGTGATGGGGCAGATTATTCCGAGAGCTCAGCCAATCAGCTCTCATGGACTCTCCGTCAAGGTTGACAGGGTGAAAGTTTTTTTTCTGTTGTGCCCCCAGGAGGCCCACATTTATGCTTTTATTTTTTTGTTTGTTTCAGGGGGAACAATGCAGGCAAAGTCCTACAGCTACTCCTCGTCTTCCTCCAGTACGAGCAAGATGATCGGAAGGTCAGTTAAGATGACCCTCACGCACGTGAACATTTACGTCTGTTTTAACTATTTCAGTTTCAGGCAAATGATAAATGGATGGATAGTAAGTGCCCTTCTTCTCTCAGCGTGTTTGACCGTGAGGATGACAGCACACGCAGTGGAAGCGGCATAGCAGCACTGGAGCGCAGACAAGCAGAGCGAAAAAAGGAACTCATGAGGGCTCAGACCATGCCAAAAACCTCCGCCTCACAGGCCCGGAAAGCCATGATTGAGAAACTTGAGAGGGAAGGTGGCAGGTGAGCTGCATCTCTCTCTCTCTCTCTCTCTCTCTCATCTCTGACTGTCTCTGTATCATTCTCTCATGTTGTTTGTGTCCTTCTCTTCTTTTTTCTCTCTCCTTCTATCTTTCTCACAGTCTTGTTTTTCTCTGTTTGTCTCATACCTTTGTTTTTCTTACTCTCTATCTCTCTCTCTCGCTCTCTCACAGTTCTCTCTCTTACTGTCTCTGTCTCTCTCACTCACAGTCTCTCCCTTTCTTTGTCTTTCACACTGTCTCTCTCTCTTGCTATTGCTTTCTCTTGCTGTCTCACAGTTTCTCTCTCTTACTGTCTCTGTCAGTGTCTCTGTCTCTGTCAGTGTGTCTCTATCTCTCACACTCACAAACAAATACACACATGGTTTCTCTCACTCTATCTCTCTCACTCTCACACATACACACATGGTTTCTCTCTCTTTCACACTCACACACATGGTTTCTTTCTGTCACTCTCCCTTTCTCTCTTTTCAAGCAGTGTATAATAATTATTTAATAATACCTATTATTATTATTATTATTATTATTATTATTATTCAGTTATCGTTATCAATATTAAAATAATTAAAACAGATTTGACATGAATTCTACCTGCAGTTTTAAATGTAAAATTTTTGTTATTCTCAGCAGCAACTCACCAGTGGCCCAGGTGAAGGTGCAGCGCTCCACTAGCTTCGGTGTTCCCAACGCTAATTCTATTAAACAGATGTTGCTGGACTGGTGTAGAGCGAAGACCCGCGGCTATGATGTGAGAAACGCCTTATCCTTATCGTCACCTAACCATTTGCGTGTTGTGAAACGGTCCTCCACCATAGCACTGATGTTTTTTATAATGGACTTGAAGGAGTTGACTAAGTTTAATCTGTTAAAAATAATTAAAAATGAGTTCTTAAATATGTTCTTGTTACTATAGTAACAGCTAATTCAAAGGATTCTATATGGTCTAAGATGAATAATAACAAGAAGAACAGAGATATTGATGTGGTGAAACTGTTGTTTGTTATGGAGACATTTATTTGTTTTTTGTGGAAGGAGCCTCCAGTGTCAGATCGTTTCTCTCTGTATCATCAGCTGTGTTTTCTTACCACTAAAAGAAATAATTAGAAATGATTAAGAGTGTGTGGTGAGGTTTGTTGACGCTGTAACAGGAAGTGAATGGTTTCACAGACATGACTGTCTCACTTCTGTCCCTCACTCCTGCAATGATCCATCTCCCCTCGTCTCTGTTGTTGTCTTAGAACGTGGACATTCAGAACTTCTCCTCCAGCTGGAGTGACGGGATGGCCTTCTGCGCTCTGGTGCACAACTTCTTCCCAGAGGCATTCGATTACTCCACCCTCAGCCCTAGCAATCGCAGGCACAACTTTGAGGTGGCCTTTAAAACAGCAGAGTGAGTACAGTCACACACACACACTTGCAGGCATGTTTACAGTGGACTCTGTAGAATAAAGTCAAAGACATACAGGTTGGTGTTGTTTTTTAACTGGAACTTTTTCACTACTACTGCATAATGTTGGGAGAATAAATAAAAATAAATATCGATCAGTGAATAAGCTAAAAGTATTTTGTGTGTGTGTGTGTGTGTGTGTGCCTGGGAAAATCCCCTATCATGTAAGATATGTATTTAAGATAGTCATCATCATTTACTGAGCCGATTAATCCTGTTAGGGTTACAGGGAGGCTGGTGCCTATCTCAGCCGACACTGGGCAAAGGCAATGATCAGGTCAGGTGTGCACAAGCCTTCAGAAAGGTGGTTGTCCAAGAACAGGATTGGAGACCCCTGCTATAGGTGAAGCCAGAAAACGACTAGAGTTCTGCCCCCAGTGGTGCTGCCATTACATTACTGCACTGTCGAGTTGTAATGACTGTGTTTCTATATAGGTGGTCATCTATTTATATTCTTTCATTTTATGAACCTCTTGATCCTAAATAGTCTCAGCTGACTCCGGGCATGGGCAGAGTACACCCTGGACATCTCCCCAGGCCATAACAGGGCAGAAACACGCTAACGACAATGCAGCCTACTCTTTACAAAAGTCAGCAGTGGTTCTTTTACATTCCTCTCACCACAGACAATGAGAGACATGGCCGACCTTTGATAACCCAGTTAGCTGCACTGGGGGACAGAAGTCCAGTGACAGTGGGGCTTGAACCCCGGGCCTTCGTATCAGTAGTCCAGCACCCTACCGCCGGGCCACAGCTGCCCCCATGTTATTTAAATGTTTTTCTTAATAATCAGATAAGGTTTACAGCATTTGCTGGAAGTAGGAAGCATCTAGAGGGAGAAAAAAATACCCTTCACTTCTTTTCAAGTGATTGAGTGTAATGTACTAATGTGCCAGTTAGCTTAATCATTACCAAGTTACAGACTGGTTATTATTTGCTGCACTGCTTAATCCTATCATGGTTGCGGGGAGGCTGGTGCCTATATCGGTTGACAGTGGGTGAAGGCAGGGCATGCACTGAACAGCTTGCCAGACAATTGCAGGGCCAACACACATTCACACTCACATGGGGGCAATGTGGAATAGTCAGTTAGCCTAATGTGCATGATTTTTGGATGTGTGGGAAGAACATGTGAACTCCACACAGAAACTCCCGAGTCCTGGAATCGAACCCAGGACCTTCTTGCTGTGAGGTGGTCATGCTACCCACTATGCTATGGTGCCGCTCCTGACCAGTTATGTTAGTAAAAAAGTTTACATTTTTTTTAATAGATATTTAAGACGAGGTATGTAATTTGAGACGTTCTTCATGAAGTAAAAAAGGCTCAAATTCAGTTTGTCATTACTGAGAACTTCATGGGTTCCTCAACATAGTTGTCAAATACAACAATGCACATAAAATAGAAAGTAAAGGCACAAGTAGGAAACTGTTCATTTCTGAAGAGATTCAAGCACAGGTGACGTCCCTGCAGTGAGATTCGAGTATAGGATGAACTATCTTACTTTGGCTAAATTCTGATTAATTTGATTCCTTATTACCAGAAGTGACATCCTGTGGGTTTTCCCAGCCCTTCCATGCATGCGTGGTGAATGCTAAAATTATAGCTAGTTTTCCTACAAATGAAAGTCCGTGGTGTTCATCTCCATGATCAGAGTGGGTACCATGTGTTCCTTGGTGTCTGCAGGTTTCCTGACGGCACTAACAGCACTATATTGTTATGCTCCTGAACCTGTCCAGCTCTTGTA
This sequence comes from Neosilurus hyrtlii, assembly GCA_028564935.1. Taxonomy (NCBI): domain Eukaryota; kingdom Metazoa; phylum Chordata; class Actinopteri; order Siluriformes; family Plotosidae; genus Neosilurus; species Neosilurus hyrtlii. The sequence continues at coordinate 14,817,442 of JAOUQZ010000027.1, forward strand.
GTGATTTAATGATATTTTTATATGAGGATTGAGTGGACACTTCCTTCTCCTACATAATTGCTCCTTGGTGTTTGATGGCCGCTGAGAGAAATGGCCAGTCATTCGTCTCTGCTGATTTGCTTCCGTTTCTCACTCCTGTACGCCGAGCGGTAACAAGTTCTCCAGCTTCGCTAAATCCAGCAGGACGCAAATGAATAACACAAGATAAGCATCTTTTAGTGAACCTCGGCGTCGTCTGATCATCCTCCAGCTTTCTGCTCTTTTTTTATTAGATCTCTTGCGCTCTGATCTGTTGCTTGACTTCTCCAGGCAGTTCCAGTTGCGTTCACCATCCTTTTATGTCCAGTCCTAATGTTGCATGAGTCTGTCCTACGCTTTCAGCCACACCGTGTTTGAGTCCGATTTGGTTGCCTGTAGACAGAAGTATGGAAGCAGTTGCTCGTTACATGGCTTTCTTCACACTTTGCATTTTGCTGAACACTTTGTGAGCCACAGTTATGTCTTGCACTAAGAGTTCGAACGAAGGTGTGAAAGTCACGTGTTTCTGAAAGACGAACTGTCCACAGCTCAAACAACCAAAACAAAGTGAAATGGATGTAAACTGATACTCCATTTGACTTTTAGTTTGGTGTGTGTGTGTGTTTTTGTGTGTGTGTTCGTGAAGATGATGTCATGAAGCATGTAAGCACATTGAAATGTATGTCAACACACCTGTAATGTTTCTTCTATTTTTGTGTGTTTCTGTTCCTCCCTGACTGTCTCCTGTCTCACCCTGAATGTTGGCTGCTCACGGCTCCCGTGTACACCCCCCCCCCCCCTTTTTTCCTTTTCTCTTTCTCTCTTTCTTTTTCTCCTTTTCTGTCCTCCTTTCTCTTCCTGTCCTCCTTTCTCTTCCTATCTACTTTATGTGCTGTTTTCCGTTGCTGGGATTTGCGAGTAGGACCCTCGCCGACTGTCCCCAGCTTTTGGACGTGGAAGACATGGTGCGGCTGCGGGAACCTGACTGGAAGTGTGTGTATACGTACCTGCAGGAGTTCTACAGAGGCCTGGTCCTGAAAGGCTTGGTCAAAACCAAAAACTCCCTCTAAAATCCAAACTGATCCAAAATGAACACGGTGAGAGCGGCTATAAAAGCTTACGGGAAAGACCTGGTGAGCGGTGGGGGTGGAGAGGGTTATGTAGTCTACAGGTTTAGATATCTGCAGATTGGTTAGATTCAAACTAACTCTAGTGCCTGTAAAGTGATCTCAGCAGTCTGTGAAGGAATATTACAATAAATGTTGTGGGGTTTATATGGTAAGTAATGGGATTTCAAATCAGAAGAAAAATTGGTGGGGGTTGTACTGAGGGAATAAACGAATGCACAATCATTTGCACTGAGTGTACCTTAAAACACTGAGGAGGTGCTGTAACCGATTTTCTGTAGTTTTTATTAGGCTTATTAAGTTTTACTAGTTTAGTAAAACCCAGTAAAGCCTTTTTTTACCTAGTAATCCACACAGGGAAAATTTACATATCACAGCAACACAAGTGTCAGGAACAAGGAAAAAGTGACCAGGTGCCAATCAAACATCACTCACTCATTTTCTGAACTGGTGGTTCTTATCTCAGCCAACACTGGGTAAAGGAAGGGGTACACCCTGAACAGCTCGCCATACCATCACAGGGCTAACACACAAGTGCACACACAGAACTCTTCTCTCGAACAGTCTCCTTTTCCTAAATGATCACTGTAACGCTAGCTAACTGGCCAACAGGCGCTTCACAAATTATAGCAAATTCATTTACTTGGTTACAGTCACAGGGTTAAGATGTTGCAGTGTTTATTTCTTTGTCATTGTTTTTAAAGCCTTTGAAATTTGTGTACAACTTCACTTTTCTGTAAAGCTCAACGTTCCATTTTTGGCTACTGTGTGCTGACCTGCCACACAAATTCATGGGTAATAGGTAGCACCAACGATATAGTTTCAAATGTTGCACACCTGCTTTCAACATTAGCACCCTGCCAGATGTGGTTTGTTTGTTGTTATTTCCTCACTGACTTCACGTGGACTAATAGTGCATGATATCAGTGTTTGAAGCAGTAATGCCCCAAGCTTTTTTAAAAAAAAAATTATTAATTAATCTTATCCAAAGTCTGTAAATGGTTCCTTTATTAAAACCACAACGACACCTGAGCTTCTGACATGTTTAAGACACAGTCCGGCTTGGTTATATTTGGAAGTGTTGATGAAACAGGGACTCGAAAGGTTTGCGTTAAACTAGAAATAGAAGAACTTAAAAGGCATTGCCGTGTTAATCAGGACTGTGTTGTGTATGCATTCAGCTTGTCCAGGCTACTGTGATGATCTTTATCAAAGTTCTGTTTGTCAGTTTTGGTGAACAACATAACGTCATATCAGGGGTCTGTTTGTGAAAGCGAGTGCCGCTCCAAGAAACGACGCCCAAACATGGTGTTGTTTTGGGTCGTGTGACACAAAGAGAGAGCGAGCCCTCCTGATTCAAAGAGCTTTATCTGCCTAAGCTACTGCTTTTAGAAACCAAACACTATATATTAAAAAAACAGATAGGCTATCTTTATTTATTCATTAAGTCAAATATTTAGCATGCCTTACCATTCCACAGTTTCGCTAATTAATTTCACTTTGTACGTAGATCGGCGATTAAAGGATGAAAGAAGTCTACACCTGCTTCTCAGTAGCGTTAATAAATCATTGTACAGTGCTTGGAATATATCTGCTGACTTAGTTATTTACAGGCTTTGTAATAAATCCAGTTATGTAATAGTGTATGGAGCAGACAGTGCTGTGTCCTCAGGTCATTTTCCATTGCCTGGTTACGCTAACTACCACGAAGCCAGTTATGAGTATGAATCATGTTACGTCTGCTGATCTAAGTCCTGAATATTTCAATTGAACAAAGAACTGAAAACAGTCAACAGAGACATAATGAGCTCTGTTGCAGAAATAGAGCTCCAAATTGGCTAAAATGCCCGTATTCCACTGTCTTTATTCTCAGGAATTGTAGACCTCAGAGGCGTAGGGTGGTGGTTGTCAGTTTTTTGTTTTGTGTGTGTGTTCGTTTTATGTTCTCATTATTGCCTTTTCCGATCTCTTTCTATCAGGGACTTTGCTAATTGTATGCCCCTGTTGGAAGTGGAGGACATGATGATTATGGGCAAGAAGCCTGACTCCAAGTGCGTCTTCACTTACGTGCAGTCGCTGGTTAATCACCTGCGCAGATACGAGATGACATGTCGAGCACGCTCGGATCACTGAGCCCTGACTTTCACCTTGAAGGCAGACAGATGCCATCATGTTTCTTGGTAGAACATTGAACTGTTTGCTCTGATTTGCATTTCTTGTTTGTATCTGACATTTGTTTCACCTGTCGAGTGTATGAGTGTAGAGTAATGCTATATTACTTTAGATTATTGTTTGAAAAAAAAAATCTGAAAATACTTAAAAAAAAAAAAAAAGAACAAGCTTGTTTTTTCCCATTGAAAAAAAAAATGTTTTGTTTAGAATTGGAAAATCATGGCATTCTGCCTGTCTTATTTTGATGTTTTTAATGCTTTGTAATGTTATTTGGTACTGTAGCTGATAGAGGAATCTAATCTGCATGCTTCACCATTTGTTTACTTGAATTTTCATTATAACTGGTTTAGGTCGTAGGGCACAAGTGACTGAAGCCTGTCGTGACGTGCAGATAGGATTTCTCACCGCTTTGTATATTCACAGCGCCTCCCCAGCCTGAAACAGGAACGCCACTCAACTGGATCACAATAACTAACTACGGGCTGTAACCGGCGCTCAGTTGTTTTCCTGCTTCTGATTTAAAGCAGACTCTCCTTTAAAATGTTGATTGATCTGAGGACTGACTTCCACTCCATAGTAGGAGAGGAACCGTTTCAGCTCGGGGATTACTCAGCACGGCGCACTACAACACATCGCAGCCTCACAGACGCCCACTCACGCCCTCACTCACGTGTACAGACAGCAATGTGATCCTTTAATTCATATTTTACTTTAGGCTTGTAAAATGAATTTTTATTGATTTTCATAACCATGCTTTTGAAGGCTATCGTTTGCAGCAGAATGACAACGGCGTCATCAGTCACTAGTTTTTCACCCTGCTGATAGAGAGGGAGGGGGAACGTTTCAGCCATGCGTACCCTGCGTCCAGCACTTTCTTTTCCTTTGTTGTCTTTTTTTTTTTTTTTTGGAAGATGATTTATGCTTGTGCAAAGCTGGTTTTCTTTATCTATATATTTGAAGAAGGTTGTAACTATTGGCTTGATTACTGATCTGCAAATAATTATACTGAAAAAAAATGTTGCGGAATTACAGGGCAGAGTTATATTAACACTATTCATTTGAAGTAGCTGAGAATACATTTAACGTCCCAATAAACTGCTTTTATAGTATAACTAGTATTAATAACTAGCATTAAAACTCTATACAAAAGTTTGTAGTGACTTTTTTTCACTAATAATTTACTCCAATAAATCATTCTGCTGTAAAATGTGCTAACATGGAAGAGAGACATAATTCTGGTGTGGATTTTAACTGCATTTGTTATTTTCCTGTTGTTGATCTCTGTTCTGTTTCATGATGAGGCTTAGAAGAGCGGACTCGTGCTATCTTTCGCGGTTCAGATCTGAAGTCTTCCCATGAGCAGCACCTTCTTATTAAGCCCAGTGTTATTACTGGTGAGCTTCATAAACACAGTAACAGCAGGCAATGTTCTAAACCTGTACATATTCCACACATATTAACCCTTAAACATTCTGTATATGTGTAGAAAATAAAGTTCATTAGTAAGAATCATTAACTCACTCACATTTCTGTACACTGCAAGTTAATATGAGGTATGATATTAAAACCATTTTAAGAAATAAAGTTTGTTTATTGAATTGAAATCCTATGAGCCCTGCGATGGCTTGGTGAGCTGTCCAGGGTGTACCCTGCTCTCGCCCAGAGTTGGTTGAGATGGGCGCCAGCCTCTCCGCCACCCTAATTAGAACTAAATGGCTTGAATGAATGAAAATGTATAATGTAGCAAAATGCAAAAAAACAAGTGCTGTATTCTGGTTTAAAAAATGTATTTTAATTGATTGTTTTTCCTGTGTAATATTAGGCAGAACTTTATGGAGACCAGCTTACACCAATAAGAACACAGCTCATCAGTCCTAAACCAATCAGATGATTTTATAGTTTAGGGCATCATTAATTTCTCATTGGTGTAGAAACTGGACTCAATAACAGCTCATCAGCCATATACACTGTTCTGATTTAAAAAAGGGGTGAACTGGGGACGTTTCAGTACTGATAATTCATTTGTCACATATAAAGACTATAAATCTCTATGTGTTGACTCTTTGTCCTGCTGGGCTTCCTCTGGTAGATCACTGTTCACAGGTTCTCTTCTGAGGTGATGCTCTTTAAAAGGACTGTCTTTAGCTGGCGAGAAGCGAAACTCCTCCGGCACTTCAGCTTCAGCTTGTGCTTTTTTATAGAAGCCCAACTCCACCAGAAGATTGTTAATTTCAGTACGGGTCATGTGTGACAGTGGGATGCGCTGCAAAGGAAACGCAAGAGGGTGAAGACACACACAGTCTTATTTAACTGGGTTCAATCAAGGTAATTCGGTGTTAACCCAACAAAGGGTCCTCAGGTCACCATTTCAAAATTAACCTAAACACAACACACACATAACATATAGGCCTTTGAAATTTGGTCATAAAAACCACACACATAACTAGTTTTTGGGGTTTTTTCCCCAACTTGAAGCATTTATAATTCTATAATGGAGCAACCCAGAAAGCTGATATATATATTTACTGAATGATATCCAAATTTTCCATTTTTGGTACAAGAAAGCAATATAGACCAAGATTGTGTTTCTAAAGTAATTATAAAAGGTTCTTATCTGTTCACTGGAACATTTTTGCCAGGATGATGAAGGTAATTCATTTATTTCTTTCAGCACAAGCCCTTCCCTGCGAGTGGGCCATTTTGATTCCCTGATCATTATGTGGCTAGTGGTTTATGATCTTCATTTTTTCCCCCAAGTTGGTCTATATTTTCAGAAAGGCTCCTATAACTTAATTTTAGCTCGTTTTTGCCAAAAAGCTAATTTTAGCTTTCATATATATGGAATATATATATATGTGTGTGTTTGTGAACAAGGGTTTCATTTTGGAATCAGGTTCATAATATTTTTGAAGTGTCAACGGAATCAAACTCTTTGTTAAGCATGGTAAATCACAGAAGCATGGGGCTGCCTATAAGCTAGAGAACACTCCTTTTTAACCATTATACCAGGGTCATCTGATTATTAAAACAATGTATATTATTCATTCATTTTCTGAACCGCTTAACCCTAGTTAGGGTCGCGGGGAGGCTGGCGCCCATCTCACCCGACTCTGGGTGAAGGGAAAGTACACCCTGGACAGCTCGCCAGGCCATCGCAGGGCAGAAACACGCTAACGTCGATGCAGCTACTCTTGATGAAAATCAGCAATGGTTCTTTTACATGCTTCTCATCACAGACAGTGAGAGACATGGCCGGCCTTAGATAACCCAGTTAGCTGCACTGGGGGGGACAGCAGTGACATCCCGCCGATAGTGGGGCTTGAACCCCGACCTTGGGATCAGTAATCCAGCACCCTGTTACTGGGCCACATGAAAAATGCAAAAATCATGTAATGAGTGTCTTCTCTACACAATATAATCTAACTGGGACATCTGGTGTTCAAACAGTGTAACTGCATTACAAGCAAACTTCACAGAACATGGATAATCTAATATAGTGTTTGAATTGCCCTGCGATGGTCTGGTGAGGTGTTCAGGGCGTACCCCGCCTTCACCCAGTGTTGGCTGAGCTAGGCACCAGCCTCCCCATGACCCTACTAGGATTAAGCGGTTCAGCAAATGAGTGAAATGAGTGGAAGCACCAGTCATGTATGAAAGCCAGGAGTTAAATTATTCCGTGAAATAAGAAGGTAACTGAAGTACTTTGGCTGAAAGTCCCACAGAGTGTAGCATCATCACTGGAAAAGAACTGTGAAGCTTTTTGCTGTCTGTGGAACACTGTGTAGTAATAAGACTCTGTGGATACGGAAATAAAATGTCTCTGCATTCAGATTTTCATCCTTTGTCCATTTCTCCACTGCCTTTTCCGTGGAGGAGACATCAGTGAATCTCTCAGTGACCTACACTTAAGGTAGTTAATTCAGCCTCGTGTCGGCCGGGATGGAATTTGTGTGGAAGAGATCTGATCTGGTGCAATTTCCTTTTCAAAACATCCTAAAAAGCTTCCATAAAGCTGATTAGTGGCAGGCTGAAACTGCTGCGTGAAATCTGCAAGAGGTCTGAAACTATTCATTCTTGGTTTTATATTTTATGAGGTGTAGGGCCGGTACGAAGGGTTACAAACACAAATCATAAGTGTAGCAACTTTAACCTTGATGAAAAATGAAAAAAAAGAAGAAAAACTCCATGACAGACCAACCTCTTCTATCGTGACCATTTCAGACAGCTGAAACAAAAGCTTTACAGTTTTAAGAAAGTTTCAGATTTCGGTTAAGACGGAGAAAAGGTCTGTGACTGCTTATGTTCCTACAACTCTCGAACTCTGTTAATAATTCTGAGGAAGCTTTACACTGCAGATTCATCTTTCTGTTTACTACCAACACACAGTACATTCTCCACAGACATATACAATACATTCCCAAAAGTATTCGCTCATCTGCCTTCACACACACATGAACTCAAGTCACATCCCATCTTTAATCCATAGGGTTTAATATGATGTCGGCCTTTTCCAGCTATACCAGCTTCAACTCTTCTGGGCTCAAGCTTTCCACTAGGTTTACGAGTGTGTTCATGGGAATTTTTGACTATTCTTCCAGATGTGTATTTGTGAGGTCGGACCCTGATGTTGGACGAGAAGACCTGGATCGCAGTCTCCGCTCTAATTCATCCCAAAGGCGTTCTATCGGCTGGAGGTCAGGACCCTGTGCAGGCCAGTCAAGTTCTTCCACACCAAACTCGCTCATCGGTGTCGTTATGGACGTTGCTTTGTGCACTGGTGCGCAGTCATGTTGGAACAGGAAGGGGCCATTCGCAAACTGTTCCCACAAAGCTGGAAGCATGAAACTGTCCAAAATCTCTTGGTGTGCTGAAGCATCCAGAATTCCTTTCACTGGTACTAAGGGGCCAATCCCAGCTCGGGAAAAACAACTCCACAACATAATCCCCCTCCACCAAGCTTTCACAATAAAGTCAGACGAGTACCGTTCTCCTGGCACCGCCAAACCCAGACTTGTCTATCAGATCGCCAGATGGAGAAGCGTGACTGGTCACTCCGGAGAACGCGTCTCCACTGCTCTAGAGTCCAGTGGCGGCGGGCTTTACACCACTGCATCCAACACTCTGCATTGCACTTGGTGATGTACGGTTTGGAAGCAGCTGCTCGGATATGGAAACCCATTCCATGAAGCTCTCTACGCACTGTTACTGAGCTAATCTGGCGGCCATGTGAAGTTTGGAGGTCTGTAGCGACTGACTCTGCTGAAAGTTGGCGACCTCTACGCAGTATGCGCCTAAACATCCACTGACCCCGCTGTGTCATTTTACGTGGCTACCACTTTGTAGCTGAGTTGCTGTCGTTCCCAATCGCTTACACTTTGTTATAATACCACTGACAGTTGACTGGAATATTTAGTACTGGACTTGTTGCACAGGTGGCATCCGATCACGGTACCATGCTGGAAATCACCGAGCTCCTGAGAGCGATCGATTCTTTCACAAATGTTTGTAGAAGCAGCCTGCATGCCGAGGTGCTTTAATTTATACACCTGTGGTCATAGAGGTGACTGGAACACCTGAATTCAGTTATTTGGATGGGTGAGTGAATACCTTTGGTAATACAGTGTACATAAATAAATGAAAAAGGAGAAAAAAAAATTACCAAGTCGTCCAAAAAGCTTTTTGAAGTGATAGATTTGTACTTACATCCATCTCTTCGTAGTAGTGGTTCAGGAGGACGAGCTCAGGATCTGCACCAGGGATGTGCTTCATCACCAAGTTATGACTGAGAAATGCAAAATCAAGGACTAAACATAGCCTGAACAATGTAAGCAAGAAACGAATTCAGGAGAACAAATATATATTTTAAAAAAACTAAACAAAAAAAAAAAAAACAAGTTGTGGTGGTTAGCACCCCCCACCTCACAGAAAGAAGGTGCAGGGTTCAAGTCCCAGGCTCAGCGAGGGTGTTTCTGTGTGGAGTTTGCATGTTATCCCTGTGCTTGTGTGGGTTTCCTCTGGGAACATTGCTTTCCTCCCACAGTCCAAATACATGCACAATAGGCTAACTGGCTGTTCCAAATTGCCCCTCGGAAAGAGTGTGATTGGTTGTGTGTGATCTGATGGTCTGGCCACCTGTTCAGGGTGCCTTTGCCCAGTGTTGGCTGAAATAGGCTCAACCTCCCCACGACTTAAGAGGATTAAGTGGTTCGGAGTGAGTGAGTGTATACTTTGTGTGTTATACATATTCTCAGTTGCTGTTTCATGCTTTTTAAAATTTCACTTTACACTGTTTCCTGACCAAAACCAACGAGCAATAAGTAGCGCTAAATACAACGGTGCTACATTAAGGCACAATCTGATTGGTTCGCTATCTCTAGATAACATTTGAATAAAAGCCAGAAGATAAAAGCTCATGGAGTGTCACATGATGTTAACAAAAAGCCATTCCGAAACATATGAAGAAAACTTAAAAAACAAACAACAATAACGCTCTTGTCAAACGCTGAGTTTTTGTAGAGCCTGTGTTATGACTGTCAAGCTTTAAATAAATAAATGAGTGAGTGATAAAATAAAATAAAATAAAATAGGCCATGAAAATCTCACCAAGCCTGTTTGGAGCAGCCATTTTTTTCCTGGGATGATGGGCAGAGAAGAACACAGATATCATAAACGAGATCGGCTACAACGCCCTAATGCTAATAATCTGGACGTTATTCTGCTGATCATATACAGTGGTACAGGGGTAGTGCTGCTGCCTCACAGCGGCTTTAATCCTAAATTCAGGTTACTATCTATAACCATCTGTTGTTTTTTGTGTGCGTGTGGGTTTCCTCTGGGTTCCCTGGTTTCCTCCAGCCTCCCAAAACATGCACTTTAGACAGACTGACTATATAAAATCGCCTTTTAATGTTAATATGTGCGGGAATGTGTGACGCAAAAGCATCTTCCTGAGATACACTCCAGATTCACCATGAATATGAACAAGGCAATAATAATAATAACAATAACAATAACAATAATAATAATATTTTGGTACCAAACACAATCTCCTCCAGACAAAGAGCGTAGGCTACAGGTGTCAAACTCAAGACCTGTGGGCCAAATCCAGCCCACAAACTAATTTAATGTGGTCCCCAGGAGGTTTTAAAGAATATGATTATCATACATTCTTTAGATCAACCATTACCATAAACCATAATTCATCATCTTTCCACTAAGTGGCTGCAACCTATTTTAAGTAAACAGCTAGTTATTCTTGACTCAGGAAAGATTGCATGCTAGCTTGTCGCTGTTAAGTGTCTTCAGAAAATGCAAGAGAATAAAGGAAAAAGAAAAGCGCACAAATGCTTAAACGAATCGTTTGCCATGCAGACTTCATGGTTGCCCTTTTTATAAATAGATGTTCAGTGATTATTCGTCCCTCAATGACCTTGAAATTCAGTGATGTGGCCCTCGGTGAAACTGAGCTGGACACCCCTGGCATAAACCAACATACTGCTGAAGATATTTGTGAAGATTATTGTGAACTGGATCAAGGATACTACAGAGGGAGGTCCTGGGTCACGAAAGCCTTGACCTGAAAAACAAATAAGGGGCACAAGACTAATCACAATGATTGCCAGTTTCTTCAGTCTGTAGGATAATGGGGATTTTGAGCTGGAACATGGCTCAGTTTTTTAACTATAAAGCGTCCTATGAGAGATTGACTGGATAACTCAACCAAAGTGTATACATGTATAAACCAATATAATGTAATGGATACACTTATAAATGTATATATTTCAGAAGGCAGAACATGTGCATACCTCCCTCAGTCTGTTCAGCTGTCATCCTCCACAGCTCTGAAAAACACAACATGGAACATGGCCAGTAAGTAAAAGACAGAAATATTAATTCATCCATTCTCTGAACCACTTAATCCTACTGGGGTCACTGAGAGGCTGGAGCCTATCTTAACCAGCTCTGGGTACACGCTAAACAGCTCCCCACCCACATGAACACCTAGAGGCAATTTGGAACAGCCAATAAGCCTAATGTGCATGTGGTACTCTGGTGGAAGAAAACCAGAGTACCTGGGGGAAACCCACGCAAGAATCTCCACACAGAATCTCTCTCGTCCAGCCTGGGGCTCGAACCCAGGACCTTCTTGCTGTGAGGTGGACATGCTAACCACTACGCCGCCGTGCCTCCAAGACAAATATATTTCTTTTGCAGTTTGTCTCTTTTTAAAGTTCCTTTCGTTCCCGGAACAGTAAGAGGATCTAAACCCAAGAAGTTCAGGAAATAATTTGTTGAGTTTTGTTATCTGTAATCAAAGCTGAGCTATTATCTGTAATCCTGAGCTGGTCGTCTGTGTGGATTTTTCACTACAAGTCACCACTCCCAAAAACTTACCAATGCCACTCTGACCAGCTTGCAGAGAGAGAGATGGATGAATGGATGGATGGATGGACGGACGGAGGAACAGTTGAATACATGGACATAATGATGGATGTATGAATGACCAGACGGATAATTATGGATGAACAGACAGGTATAATAACGAATGAAATCAAATACAATTATGATGAATGGATGGACAGAGAAGATGGAAGTAATGGATAGATGGATGAATAAATGGAGAAATGAGGAGATAATTATTAATGGATGGATGGATGAGACGGAAATAATGATGACTGGACAGACGGATAATTATGGATGGTTGGATGGACGGATATAATGATAGATAGGTGATTAAATATAATTATGGATGGATAGATGAGATGAAAATGATGTCGGATAATTACGTATGGTTGGACGAATGGATTGACGCAATGTTGGAGGTATGGATGATGAAATATAATCATGGATGGGTGGAAGAGATGGAAAAATGATGGATGGAGAGACAATATAATTACAGATGGATGGACAGGATCAGGTTTTGCATTCTTGAATCTGTGTGTAATGCTGATATGATGAGTGTGAAACCTACACTCGCTGGGTATTATTGTTAGGTGGCGGATCACATTAGCACTCCCTGACATATACAAACGCTCTTCAGAGTCAACCAGGTCACACATGCAAAGTGAGTTTCCGCAGGTGATGCAAATAACCTGACCAACTATTTTGGCTTTAAAAAAAAAATTTAAAAAAAGAGTTGTGTTTCATCACTGATGTTGCCAGATTGGCTACATTTAATCAGAATGGATTCATCATCCTGACACTGAAAACAAGGTGTACATGTCTATAATAAACACTGTCATAATTAACTGTAGCCAAGTATAGTATAGTATACTACCCCCCTCCCCCCACCCCGGTTTGCTTTAAAGGAGCCCTCTTACCTTCCAGGTATTAAATAGTGATGACACACAGTGGTATCCCTTGGAAATAAAATGAAATCAGCCACGATGTCTTTCCGAAACCATTCGCTTACTCCTGTCTCAATGACCACCGCACCACAATATTACATCACCATAAACATCACCTTTTTCATTTTTCTTCAAAACAGTACACCTTCTTCTGTTAAACATGACCAGATTGTTGTTGTTTTTTTTTCCCTTTAAAGAATCGGTGATGCACTGCCAAGCTCTCACACTCTGATCACGCAAACCTGCCATCATAAACAGACACAACCAAAACAAGACGTCGAACAGGTAAATAAGCTCAACTAAGATAAGCCTGTGAGCTGGGGCAAGACGGCGGCTTTGTGTTCAGTGGATGGGCCCCTTTAAAGATCTTTAAAGGGGCAGTATCAGGTCATACATTCAGGAAGAAAGTAGCCTAAACAGCAATCAAAAAAAAAAAACATCTGATTTACAACCATCACACACAAGTTTGGTTTCTGAAATGTGAACAGAAAATAACCGGGTTCATTCCACCAGTTTTCGTCTTGGAAGCGGTAATTCAATCTTTGGAAACTGTTCGGGGCGCAGCAAGGTTTCGAACGGCTCGTGTCGCAGGGATGGGATTAAATTACTCTTGATTCGCAGGGTGAACGCCAACAAACAAACAAACAAACATATAGACAAGAATTTAGGATGATGGATTTGGGTAAAAAAAAAAAATAAAATCATCATACAGCCCCTTTAATTCCAGTGACCAGTCAAACTGGGGCAGAACTACAAGAGCTCAATAATAAAGAACTCAATCAGATGACTTGGATAACAGTGGATTGTGATTTTTACCCCTGAACTGTAAGAAACAGCAGCAAATCAGTGCTGAGTGCAGCGAGCAGAAAAGCTCAATCTGGCAACCTCCGACATCAGCTCTTGCTCTCCATTACAAAGAAAACAGCTGTTTACACGTAACCCAGACCCACTACACACGTGACCCTGTCAGTGACTCGTTGTCAGTATGTTTGGATAAACACCCAGCCGCTTTAGAAACACCGGCAGCTGCTCTGACTGTAGAAATAACGGACTTTCTCACCTCCACTTTCGCTCTTGCGAGCCCATCCAGCTTCCTCCAGTCCACTTCATAAGCCAGCATCAAGGATGGGAGAAATACAGCCCATAATAGCGGCCACATGGTCACCATGGCACCGGAGACGCGTGGCCTGCAGCTTCCACGCGCAGAGTCGCGCTTCTGTCAATCAAGCACGAGCGCTTCCGTTACTCAGATACAGAAGCCACGCCCAGACTCAGTGCCACGTACAGCGCCTCTCTCTTCCTAGCGCCGTGTGTAGTGTGTACCGCGGTGTGGGGAGCACTGCACCCTCTCACACACTCTGTAGGACACAAGTACGGCGGCTCATTGCTCCTCTTTAAAAAAGCGATGCCAGGCGAGCGTGGTTACAGAGCTGGAAGCTGATTGGCTGTTTACGCGCATGCGCAGTCTGTCTCTGCGGCAGGCAGCTGCTGAACACTAAGGTTGACCCACTGCAGATTGATTTTTAAGGCCTCCTTGCCAAATTCAAACTCTGTTCTCATCTTATATATAAAGCGCCCGATACACCTGATATCCACTCACTCGTTTGCTGATCTGCGAAATCCCAACACAGCAGTTATGAGGGCGTCCTGACCATTGTAGGGCAACGCACACACACCTCAGGCCGATTTGGAACAGCCGGTTTGCTTAATGTGCATGTTTTTGGACTGTGGAAGGAAACCGGAGTACCCGGAGGAAACCCACGAAAGCAAGGAGGGAACATGCATACTCCACACAGAAACACCAGGGCCTGGGACTCGAACCCAGGACCTCGGTGCTGGATTACTGATCCCAAGGTCGGGGGTTCATGGCCCACTATCAACAGGATGTCGCTGCTGTCCCCCGAGTGTTGATAACTGGGTTATCAAATGCAGGCCATGTCTCTCCCTGTCTGTGGTGAGAGGCATGTAAAAGAACCATTGCTGATTTTCGTCAAGAGTAGGCTGCATAGCCGTCAGCGTGTTTCCACCCTGTGATGGCCTGGCGAGCTATCCAGGGTGTACTCTGCCCATCTTTTGACATGCTCCTACCATGACCCTAAAGTGAAGTGAATAAACCCAGAAAATGGAAGAATAATTGTCAGCACAGGCAGCATGGTGACTCATACTCACCTCAGGGCTGACTTAGGCCATTCTCAGTGCCTGCATGCTGATGTGAGGGTGAAATGGAGGCATGCTGCTTAGCGTGTCCTCCTAATAACAAGAAGGTCCTGGGTTCGATTGGCTCAGGTGTTTCTGAGTGGAGTTTGCTTGTTCTCCCTGTGCCTGCATGAGTTTTCTCAGAGTACTCCGGTTTCCTCCCTCAGTACAGTGACATGCATTATAGGCGAACTATCTGTTCCAAACTGCCCCAATGTGTGAGTGTGTGTATGGTTGTGTGTGTTGCCTTACAGTGGTCTGGCGAGCTGTTCAGGGTGTACCCCGCCTTCGCCCAGAGTCGGCTGAGATAGGCTCCAGCAGCCTCCCTAGC
>JAOUQZ010000027.1:14836835-14847090 GCA_028564935.1 Neosilurus hyrtlii
GTGTGTGTGTGTGTGTGTGTGTGTGTGTGTGTGTGTGTGTGTGTGTGTGTGTGTGTGTGTGTGTGTGTGTTTGTGCACATATTCTTTGAGTTTATTGTCCTAAAACCCGAACCACAATGCTGTGAGTCATGACATTTCATCACACCGGATAAATAATGAATCTTACAGGAAAATACACACAATGGAGTTGAGAGAAAATATGATGTCTTCATATTAGGACAATGGAGTCTCAAGAAGTTAAAGTAAAACGAGAATGGACTTTGACCTGTGCTCCTTAAAAGTCATCCAGGTTATTGCTCAGCAGGGACAGTCACACAACATGATAATGCACAGTTATTGATTAATTCTCCTTTCCTTGGCTTTTACACAAAGCATTTGTATTTGTCTCTGTGTTTTCAAACACACAAGCAAGTCTGTGTGTGCCCGCTTTATTTGTGTCCCATTAAGCCTTTTGGCAAGATGTAAATTTGATTCATTCATAGACCTGGTTTGTGTCTAGGTTTATGAATAGCCTGGAAATAGGTAACATTTGCATTACCAGGTTTTAGGTTGCGTGTTTTCTTATGTAAATCAGTCTGGAATGAAAGACAAATGAAAGTAATAGTCACGTCAGGTGTCTGGGAAGAGATTTTTCTGTTCAGTAGAAGTATCTAATCAAGTAACAAACTCACAGCTTGGTGAGTATCTTTATAATTTTACTAAAATCAACACCTGTCATTTCTTACCTTTACTTACTGTTTATACCAGTGTTGAAAATGCGTATCTGGTTGGTCAGGTGTTGACAATCACAGACATATCACATGGTTATATTAATGTGTATACCTTCTCATGGAAGCATCTTCATTCATTCATTTTCTAAACCGCATCTCAGCTGACACTGTCGCAGGGCAGAAACACACTGACGCCTATGCAGCCTATTCTTGACGAAAATCACCAATGGTTCTTTTACATGCCTCTCACCATAGACAGTGAGAGACATGGTCGGCCTTTGATAACCCAGTTGACTGTTAGCTGCACTGGGAGGCTGGTGCCTATCTCAGCCAACTCTGGGGCAAAGGAGGGGATCACTCTGAACAGCTCTACAGACAATCGGGGGACAACACACACAACCATTTTCATTTTTGGAACAATAGGAACAGCCAGTTAGCCCAATGTGCGTGTCTGGAGGAAACCCAGCCAAGCGCAGGGAGAACATACAAACGCCACAAAGAAACGCCCGAGCATGGAACTCTAACCCAGGACCTTCTTGCTGTGAGGCAGACGTGCTACCCACTATTTCAAAGTGCTTCACCGTATAAGGTATAAGCGCTCAGGATGTACCCCACTTTTCACCCAGAGTCAGCTGGGATGGCTCCAGTATCCCTGCCACCCCAAACAGGATAACTGGTTCAGAGAATAAATGAATGAATAAGATTGGCAGAAGTATTTTTTCACTACTTTCAATCCTGAAAAAATCATATTCTACTTTACTTATTCATTACAAAATGATCCGCCAATAGAGCAAGTCAGCGTGATCATTCTTACATTTGACTTGTTAATTTATTATGGATAATGTAACTTAATATTATGTAACTAACTGTTCTAACATGGACATATCTTTAGAATAAAGATATTTATTCTGTTGCGGTTTCTTAGTAACAGGACAAACTGCATTTTTTCCTCGTAATAACTTTTATTTTTTTATTGTTTCCATTTGTAACAAAACTGACTAATTATAAACAAGAACCAAACTCAAAAACCAAATAAAAAAAATCATCAAAATCTGATGTCTCATAACGTTGCCCCGCTAAGTAGGCAAAACCCCATAGCCCACAGCTGCCATTTTAGATATCAGACAGTGGCCAAAATCTATAGGCTTGTGTAGTTACCCAGTCCCAAAAGTGGTGATGATCGGTGATGGCATTTTGAGTTTGTGCGTAGAATGCCATTGCGGACAGATGGAAAGACTGATGGCAATTGCATATGATGACATTCCCCCTCACACTCATTGGCGAAGGTGTAAAAAACAAAAAATTATTGTTTGCAAATTGGTATAATGGAGGAATAAGACATTTACAGCATTTGGCAAATGCCCTCATCCAGAGCGACTTACATTTTTATCTCATTTATACATCTGAGCAGTTGAGAGCCTTGCTCAAGGGCCCGACAGAGGCAGCTTGGTGGTACTGAAGCTTGAACTGCCAACCTTTTGACCAGTAACCCAGAGCCTTATCTGCCACTGCCCTTCAAAGGCAGTGTGAAAAGTGCTGTTGCTGGAACATAGTCACTTTTAGAGTGGTAATGGCGTCACATTTCCCTGTTTGTGCTACAGATTATATAGAAATTGAGATAATTTCAGTTAAAAAAAGGAATAATATTACTGCAGAGGAAAAGTGTATCATGAAGGACCTATTTAGATGCTTATTAACTGACTGCTGTAAGATTCGGCAGGCACCCTGTGGCTCACTCAAGCACTCAGCTATGGCTACATTCTGACTTCCTTAAGAACTGGTTTGATGTGAGTCACCCGTGATTTGTATGCGGACATTACATATTAAAATCAGGTGCACTTGGAAGGTAAAGCTTTTCAACCTATATACCAAAGATCCTGGACAGCACGGTGGCACCTCACAGCAAGAAGGTCCTGGGTTCTAGTCCCGGGCTCAGGCATTACTGTGTGGAATTTGCATGTTCTCTGTGCTTGCATGGCTTTCCTCGGGGTACTCTGGTTTCTTCCAACAGTCCAGAGACATGCAGAGCAGGCTAACTGGTTCTTTCAAATCGCCCCTAGGTGTGGATGGGAGTGTCTGTAGATTGGTCTGGTCTGGCAAGCTGTTCAGGGTGTACCCTGCCTTCACCCAGTGTTGACTGAGATAGGCTCCAGCCTCTCCACAGCGTTAGTAGGACTAAGCGGTTAGGCAAATGAGTGAGATAAGAGTGAGTGATATCAAAGACACCGCAGCAAAGTTAGTATAATTTCTAGGAGCAACATTTCTTGTGTGGTAGACGTGACTAATCAAGAATCAGGGTTTGATCAGTGTGGAATGTGAGGATTGTGGATCTCAAACCGATAAAAAACCATGAAGGGAAATGTTCCATGGTGGAAGTAAACAAGGTGATAGTGAACACATAAGCAAGATAAACTAAACTAAGTGAATAGACGCCATCCATTATCTGTACCACTTTTCCAGCAGAGTCGTGGGAAAAACTGGAGCCTGGCGAAGGCGGGATACACCCAGAACAAGCAAGCAGTCCATCACATGGCCGACACACACACAACCATTCACACTCACACCTCTGGGCAACAAACAACCAATCAGACTAATGTGCACGTCTTTGTACTGTGGAAGGAAACCGAAATATCCTGAGGAAGCCCACGTAATACCCAGGAGAACAGGCAAAGTCCACACAGAAACGCCCTTCCTGAGCCCAGGATTTGAACCTAGGACCTTTCTGTCATGTGCTAACCACTACTCCATTGTGCCACATTCTGCATAAAAATTATTTTATTTTATGTATTTATTTAAAATTTGCACATGCCCAAGAATAGAGAACAGAATAGAAAGCATACCAGGGAAATAAAAAAACATTCAATACTTCACTATCACAGTCAATTATTCTATTTTAAACACACACCAAGCTACAATATAAATCCAAGGACTGTTCATTGAAACATGGAAGGAAATGTAAAAATTATGTCTGACATACTCCCTTTTATTTGCCCCATTTTTCTCTCCTGATCACGCGACAGCCACCAATCAGGGAGGACAACATTTTATTTCAATCAATATCAATATTTTGTTTATATGTTGCATTACTAGAGGAGGGCGGTACGGTGACACAGTGTTTAGCATATCTGCCTCACAGCAAGAAGGTCCTGGGTTCGATTCCCAGCCTCAGGTGTTTTTTTTTATGGAATTTGCATGTTCTCCCCATTCTTGTATGGGTTTCCTCTGGGTTCTCTGGTTTCCTCCCACAGTCCAAAGACATGTACATTAGGTTAATTGGCTGTTCCAAATTGCTCCGAGATGTGAGTGTGAACGTGACTGGTTGTGTGTGTGTGTGTGTGTGTGTTGCCCTGCGATGGTCTGGTGAACTGTTCAGGGTGTACCCTGCCTTCACCCAGTATCGGCTGAGATAGGCTCCAGCCTCCCCGCAACCCTAGTAGGATTAAGCGGTTCAGCAGATGAGCGAATGAATGAAGATTCAGACACTATTCTTTTTTTTCCTGCAAATATCATGATATACATGAAACCTGTAAAGAAAAGTGAAATCAGGGAATGAAATATTTTCCTTTGTTTTGTGTTCACAGGTGACATCCCAGAGAATGCAGGGTGTGTTACTGCTGGTGTTTGCGAAGTACTACCACCTACCATTCATTAGAGGTGTACAGACTGAAAACACACGCACAGGACTGGGGGGAATCTGGGTAAGTCCTAGTGATTCTCTGTTGTATCTACTAATTGTATAATATTCCTGAATATCGTGTATTTAGAAGGATGCAACAGAATTTATGGTTATACCCCTTTCTCACCAAAGCAACTTTCATGCGGATTTTTCACGTACCTCGAGGAGGAACACCCCACAGTGGAAAAACAGTTTTTTCCCCCCACGTCCTTGTCCTCTTCCCTTTGAAGGCATAATTCTGCAACAAATAGCCAAGGTGAAGATTCACAGCCTTTTATATCGTGGGGGAAAAAAACGTATGAGCAACATATGGTACCACCAGTGCTTGCCGATGTACTCAGGGTGGTCACACGATGCTGGCGATGGTGTCACGTTGTCACGCGGAAATGACATGCTTTCGGTCTTTTCGCAGGAATGCGGCGGAAAAATCACACGTTAGAATTTACCGTGAGTAGTGGCAGACGGCTGCGGCAATTTCAGTACATGCGACGACAATCACACGTTGTTCTGCAGAAGCATTTCCTGTGCACCAGTTGGATTTTAAATGCAATGTGTAAGGGTTCTATGCTTGTGAGGAAGCAGGCTTTAATTTGAGTCACTCAAACACTTTGTCACTATTGGAGTGAGGGCCCTGGGACGGGGGTCATTAATGCAGGTAGGGTCGGGTTTCCTAGGCACAGGAATGATGGTTTCACTCATGAGGCAGCTGGGAAGTCTTGCCTGGCTGGGGGAGATGTTAAAAAAATGTCGGAAAACGTCCTATAGCTTCAGTTCTTGAGAACACATTAAGGAATGTTATATGGACCAGTAGACTTTCGGGGATTGACATTGCAGGAGGTTGTCTTCACCCTGGATTAAGAGAGTTGTGAAACCTGTTTGCTGGGTGATGGAGTCAGTCTTTGTGTAACTAAAGACTTTGAAATATTTGTAACAAAAAGAGTGCCTGGTAGAGAAGGGTCATTGTTAGAAGGGCAGGGTTGTAGCTGTCATTAATGGTGTGGAAGCCTCCTTGTCTGTGGAGTGACTGTTGATGTTCTGCCTTTATTCCCTCTTTGCCTGTCTGGTATCAGGAGGCAGATTCGTTGGACCTGAAAGCAGCATTACAGATCTTTGACAATGAGGGGACCGCCTCAGTTAGCCGGGGTTTGTGTTTGGTGCACGTCTTGATAGTTTTCACAGCAGTTACATTCTTTTATAGATTTTTTAATGTAACCAGTGACCTTCCTCCAACTTAATGCTCTTGATGTCTCCGACAGCTTCTTTGAAGACCTTAGACGACTGTATGGTTTCAGAACTGTCTCGCATCGTGAGGACGGCACCCTATGGCTCACTCATAGGGTTTACACTCAAGCACTCTAGACTTCGGCCACACTCTGACTCCCTTAAGAACCAGTTTGACTTGTTTAACCTGAGATCTGTGGGAAGACGTCACCGGAATAGTTAGTCGATCAGGATTGCCTGTGTGGTGGAGGGGTGTTGCTTTGTAGGTGTAAATGAAATCCAGTGTGTTATTTTCCCTTACCAAATGTAGAATCCATGTATAGTATTTATCATAAAGATTTTCCTGTCTTTATGTTACTTACTGCCTCCTGCTTTCTGTAAACTTTTCACTTTCCTTGTCCTTCCCTTCAGGGAAATAAGGGTGGAGTAAGTGCTCGGATGAGTGTGTTTGGGCATGCAATCTGCTTCCTGAACTGCCACCTCCCGGCCCACATGGAAAACTCGGAGAAACGCATGGAGGATTTTGAGAGCATTCTGCAGCAGCAACAGTTTGAAGGTCAAGCCGCCATGGGAGTCCTAGATCATGAGTGAGACACACACACACACCCACACACACACACACACACACACACACTTAATTCAATCCTTATTGTGCTCCTTATTATTAATTTGGTGCAAAACCACATCTGTGCGCTGTTGTGCTTATGAAAATTTTAACTTTTGAATTTTTATTTTCAGTGTTCTTTTCTGGTTCGGGGATCTGAACTTCCGTATTGAAGACTTGGAGATTGAGGCTGTTAAGGCAGCTATCGATAATAGCAAACTGTCCATGCTGTGGGAAAAAGATCAGGTTAGAGACGTTCAAGTGAAAATGGATATTTTCCTTCATGCTTTTTCATCTTGTTGCCCACAGCACGATAGAACTGACCCAACGGATTTTTATCCAATGTTCCATTCATTCATTTTCTAAGCCGCTTAATTCTAATTAGGGTCGTGGGATTCTGGCACTCATCTCAGCCGAAGGCAGGCCATCGCAGGGCTAACACACACAACTATTCACACTCACTCATATACCTAGGGGCAATTCGGAGCAGCTAGTTAGCCTACTGTGCATGTTTTTGGACTGTGGGAGGAAACCGGATTACCCAGAGGAAACCCACGCAAGCACGGGAAGATCATGCAAACTCCACACAGAATCACCCGAGCCCGGGAATCGAACCGAGGACCTTCTTGCTGTGAGGCAGACATGCTAACCACTGCGCCACTGTGCTGCCCAGTACTTTTTTATTTATTTAAAATAGTAAAAGAAATTGACCATATCTCCATAAGTTATCACTTAGCATGGACTAGTGTTTGTCTTAAATGTGGGCTCTCCATGTGAATAGTTGCACGAGTACTTGTTTTCGTTTGCTGTCACCATGCATCATGTTATGGGTGGGGATTAGGCTGGGCTTTAGCACAGTAATAGAAACGCAAACAGGTTTCCAGCCTTGGGTAGCCTTGAGATAGCCCTGGCTTGCCTCGGCATGATAACAGGATGACGGATATTTACACACAAGTTACTTCTGTAACAGAAAAGCTAATAAACAAACAAATAAATAACTTCACAATTTCAGTACACCATTAAACACTTGTTAAATATAGAGTCCCTCTGGGTGAGTTGTTACTATAGAAACTACTGTGGTATAATGATGCTTTTTAAATTTGGCTAATAATATCATCTTTAGCCGCCTGCAGCTTGTAAAGACTGTAATGATGAAACACATCGAAGAAAAGTCCCTTGTTGATTTGGGTTAATGTTTTATGGCCGTTAGACCGACTATTAATATTTAATATCACTGGTGAGGTGTGTGCATATGGACATTAATGTTTAATGTTTAATGTTTGTATTGTTTGTTTTATAGTTGAACATGGCCAAAGACACTGAGACTGCACTGGAAGGCTTTCAGGAAGGACCTCTGAAATTCCCTCCTACCTACAAGTTTGATGTGGGAACTAACATGTATGATACCAGGTACAGATGAAGAAATCACAGCAGTTATAACCCAACTGCCTAAATTGAGACAAATTATGAGTGAGCTAAAAAGATGATAAAAGTTGAAGCGACACGTAACATTGAATCAATCCCAGTGTTGTACAGCATACAGCCATGTTTCTCACGTTCATAAAGAGTAGGCCATCGGGTTGCCGTCAGCGTGTTTCTGCCCTGCGATGGCCTGGCGATGACTCCGCCCTCGCCCAGAGTCGGCTGACATGAGCGCCAGCCTCCCCGCGACCCTAATTAGGATTAAGCGCTTCAGAAAATGAATGGATGGATTATATGCAAACATGTTTTTGACCTTAACAGCTTATGATTGTGATTGATAATCCATAACACATCAGTTTCAGTTCACTAGTTTCCTCCCACAGTCCAAAAACATTCACAGTAGGCTAACTCTGTTCCAAATTGCCCCTAGGTGTGAGAGTGAATATGAACGGTTATGTGTGTGTCGAACTGCGATAGTCTGGCATAGCTGTTCAGGGTGTACCGTACCTTCGCCCAGTGTCAGCCTTGGTGGGTGAAATATTCCATAATGTGGTCTGTCTTGTTTTGTTTTGGGTTTTTTCTCCATTAAAAATGACTCATTATTTGGTAATCTTCCACAACATCACAAACCTGAAACAAGAAGCTAAACAGAACCAGAAGTGACAGACGTTGACAGATACGCAAAGTCCTGGAGTAAACTGAAAGTGAGAAATCTGCTTCAGAAATGCATGTTTTGTCGTTCAGGGTCCGCCCAGGCGTGTATGGCCTAATCACACTTTCTGAGAGCTGCTGGTGCAATCATCCGAGGACTTTCGCTCTGAACATCCTCAACATAATAAATCCTGTTTGAGTTCAGAGTATTCAGTTGTAATCTGGTGTCACTCAGAAGAGGAGGAGGGCTTTACTTTTGATATATTTTATGCATATTTTATGCATTTGCTTTCATAATTACTTTCTTAAGTCAATTCTCCTAAAATCCTCTTCTCATTGGCCCATCATTCATCTTTTATATGCATGTGTACTCTTCCTAGTGCGAAAAAGCGTAAGCCAGCATGGACGGATCGCATTCTGTGGCGTATGAGGCCAATGGCTCCAGCGAGAACCAATGTGTCCAAGCGTAGCTCGGTGTCAGGACTCACCAGCGGCACTCGAATTACACAGCATTTCTACCGCAGTCACATGGAGTACACTGTCAGCGACCACAAGCCCGTCTCCTCCATCTTCACCCTGCAGGTAAAGCCATGCCTAAGGTCGTCAGGGAAACCGGGGTTCAGTCTATCAGGACAGTTTTTCATTAACCCCCACTGGTCTCCACAGTTCCCATATAAGGTAGACATCCCTTTGGTGACGCTCATTGTAGAGGATGAATGGAGGGAAGTGACTGACGCTGTGGCCAAATTTAAGGTGGAAGCCAATTACTCCAGAAGTTCCTGGGACTGGGTCGGACTTTACAAGGTACCTTGTCTTAAATTACGTCACCATTTTCATGTTAGCCGACTAAAATTATGAGCAGTGCGTAAAGAGGTGCAGTTGGGATGTTCCAGGGCGGTAGCGCCCGCCACCTTCTCTGTGATGTCATCACAGAGAAGGTGGGACAAGAACAAGAACCCAGGAAAGAGTGCGATGTCAGAAATTGGCTTTGAACAAAAATATGTATTTCTCATCCAACGAATAAACATTGAAATGAAAATATAATTAAATCAACATTTATGCACATTGCCTTTCATGTGATCCATTTCTTCCAGGTTGGATTTAAACATCATAAAGACTATGTGAGTTACACTTGGGCAAAACAGGAGGAATCAGACTACCTGAGACAGGAGCACACTGTAAGCATGAAATAATGAACACACACTAGCGTGAAAGTAGAGTTTGCGTATAGTGAGGAGTGAAGAGACTCCAATAACTGATCCTTGGTTTTAATGTCCTACCTGTGCAGGTTACCTTTACAGAGGAGGAGTTACCGAAGGAGACTGGCGACTACATTTTGGGTTACTATAGCAACAATATGAACTCTCTTGTGGGTGTTACTGAGCCTTTCCAGGTAACTACTGAACTTACTGAACATGAAACTGCTTTTAAAATCTCTCATATAATCATCAGGTATGCAAACATGGACGACGTATGAATGTTTACTAGATGTACTGTAGAAGTTATTTATGCAGAATGTTATGTTAGTGCCTTCTGTCGAATCCGACTCTTGGAGACTCTACTCAGATTTTTTACAGAGACTAGACTACTGCAACTCACTCCTGGCAGATCTACCTTTGAGCGCAATTCGACCTCTGCAACTGATCCAGAATGCAGCTGCACGGCTTGCTTTCAACCTTCCTGCTCCTCCTCCTGCTCCTCCTCCTGCTACGATTTCTCCATTGGCTTCCTGTAGCTGCTCGCATTAAATTCAAAATACTAATGCTGGCCTACAAAGCCAAAAATGGACCTGCACCCTCCTACCTCAAAGCATTTATCACACCCCGCACAGCAACGCATTCTCTCAGATCCTCTAGCACTGCTCGACTGGTCCCTCCTTCTACCAAGGATCAAGAGAGAGATGCATCTAAACTCTTCTCTGTTTTGGCTCCAAGGTGGTGGAATGAACTTCCTCTGGATGTTCGGACAGCT
>JAOUQZ010000027.1:14847133-14860022 GCA_028564935.1 Neosilurus hyrtlii
TTCTCTTAAGAAGCCACAACTTCACTTTTACTACTTAAATGTTCAGGTTTGAGGGTTTGGTAACATTTTGGATTGACTGCATAGTTGTACAATAACAATTAATCCTCAAAAATACAACTTGCCTAATAATTGTGCACACAGTGGAGAATCAAATCTGAAGTCTCTACTTCTAAAAAATTACAACAAAAACAAAGTTGATAGTATCGTTTTTGATAGTCGTTTCAACCAGACGTCTATGTGGAGTTTGCATGTTCTCCCCATGTGGGCTTCCCACAGGTACTCCGGTTTCCTCCCACAGTATAAAGACATGCACAGTAGGCAGTAATCGGCTGTTCCAAAGTGTCCCTATGTGTGAATATGTGTGTGAATGGTTGTGTGTGTGTTGGTGAGCTGTTCAGGGTGTACCCCAACTTCGCCCAGAGTCGGTTGAAATCGGCACCAGCCTACACGCAACCCTATTAAAGTTTAAATCGGTTTGGCAAATGAATCAATGAATGTATGGTAGTTATTGGGGATAAAATAATTATATTGCCATTAAATGTTGAATTTTCAGTTGGTGACATCACCAGGATCTGACTGACTGTAAACCCTCAGTACCAAACCTTACAGTGATGTATTTTATTTTCCCTTTTAACGCTTCTGCAGATTCAGCTGCCCTCGCTCAGCTCGGCTGGTCTCAGTCCCTCTGACAGCTCAGATTTTACCTCTGAGGATGAGGTCAAGAAGGGCAGCAGCAGCAGCAGTAGCCGCAGCGCCACGCCCACTGGGCAAGAGGGGAATGAACAAAAGCCCAGCTGCAGAGACAAGTCAACCCATTCCGCTTCCAGCTCAAAGGGCGGCAGCCCTGTTAAAACTTGTGACTCGGCAGATGATCGAGACTCAACCTCAGGGAAAACCAGCGGAAAGCCACAAGAGGCCTAAATGAGCACACTGCGGTGCTGGAGCTGGTATGCAGGTGGAGCGCCGAAGCTGAAGGATTCTCACTTGTGCTTTTCCTGTATCGTAACGTCGTTTGTTATGTGCAGCAGAACGGAGTTAGGCTTTTTAGTAGCTCTTGGCTAGGAGTTAGGAAGTGGGACTGAATTAGAGTCTTTCTCTGTTTTGCAGGAACCTGAATTCATAGCATACGTCATTTAGTCATTCTGTACAGCTTCCTTCCCCTGTATTTTAATCAGCTACAAACGGAACGGGTAAATTCGGCGAATACAAGAAAGAGCAAAGCACAATAGTAACACATAATGAGGATGTAGCGTTTACTGTTTTCTATTGGAAACGCTAATGTAACATATCCGAAGACATGCACATTAGACTGATTGGCTGTTCCAAATTGCCTCTAGGTGTGAGTGTGAGTATGAGTAGTTGTGTGTGTGTGTGTGTGGCCTCCCTCCTGGCCTCCCTACGAGCCTGATAAAGGATAAAACTGTTTGGGAAATAAACACAAAAGAGGTCTTTCCTACGTCTCTGAGAAACTGCCAGGTTTTCAGGTTTCTTTCGCCGACTAAAATGTCTTTGCTGACCACCGGATTAATGATGAGTGTTGTGATGGTAGCACACAATGGCAGCCAGTTGTGCTGATCTGGGAATAGTTTCTCTTTGAAGTCATTCAACCATCAGGACTCATCTGTGACATTTGATTCTTGTATTTCAGTTTCCTATCGGTGAGAAACCTGTTCTTTCATCAGCTAAGCATCATATGGTGTATATTAGGCGAGGTCAATTGAGAATTATTTCCATTACAGGAATCATGTATAGAGAACCGAACATGACGGAATCATATAAATGATGTGATATAGGTTCTTCCGTGCACTCGGTGGCTCTCCCGTTGTAGCAGTGTTCTTCTTATAGATTTTAGGGCAACATAAACGTATAAGCTTAAAGCGCCTGGGTCCCGTGTACTGTGCATGCTCTGTACCTTAAACTCTTCATCCAGTGAGGAAATCAAACAGGTTAATCTGTCGAGCACTATTCAAAATCCTTTTCCATCACCACTTATAATTTCTTGAAATTGAAGAATCCTTTTTTGTTTTTTTGGAGATAGATCTTTTTTATAGGCTCTGTGTGATTATTTTTGAAAGTTAGGGGCATTTGAGTGCCTTTTTGAGGCTGTAAATTTAGGATGTGTCTGCAACCGGTTATCGGCAGGCAGAAGAGATAAGAACATGTTTGTTTCGCATATTTTACTGCTTAGCACGTCTCCCTCAAAGCAACAACATCCTGGGTTTAATTCCTGGGCCCGTGCTTGCATGGGTTTGCACCAGGTACTCCAGTTTCCTCCCACAGTCCAAAGTCCAAACATGCACATTAGGCGAATTGGCTGCTCTGAATTACCCCAAGGTGTGAGTGTGAATGGTTTTGTGTGTGTTGGCCCTGTGATGGTCTGGCGAGCTGTTCAGGGTGTACCCCGCCTTCGCCCAGTGTTGACTGAGATAGACTCCAGACTCCACGCTACCTAATATGATTAGGCGGATTGGCAAAAGAGTCAGTGGTGATGACACATGGCAAAATTTTTCCCTACAACGCAGCACGCAAAACATGACAAGAAAAGTAATGTAATGAGGTACTTAGTGCTCTGATGCAATTCTGGATTGTAGAATCACTCATTTCTGCAGGGCAGAATGCTGGAGTAGTGGTTAGCATATTTGCCTTACAGCAAGAACGTCCTGGGTTCGAGTCCTGGGCTCAGCTAGGGCGTTTCAAAGTATTGTTTGTATGTTTTCCCCGTGCTTGCTTAGGTTTCCTCCGGGTACTCTGGTTTCCTTCCACAGTCCAAAGACATGCACATTAGGCCAATTGGCTACTCCAAATTGTTCCTAGGTGTGAATGTGAGTGTTGCCTTGTGATGGTCTGGCGAGTAGTTCAGGTTGTACCCTGCGATTGTAGAATCCTTCATTTAAAAATTTTTTTCATGCTAATGTTAAGGTCAAAATTTTTAAGTCAAGGTCAAACTGCGAAAGACGATGCCACTGGTAGTTTCACCTGCGCTTGCTTACATCTGCGCTTGCATGTGTGCAGTGCGGAGCATGCACAGTAACCCTGATAGTGCCCCTTTAATATCGACTGAACCATAAGGGACCCTGATGAGAAAAACGAATGGAAAGGGGGAGCATGAAAGCAAAGGATGTAGAAAACGATCCATACTATGTGAATAAATCATAATACATCAATATTCGAGTTAATCTAGTTAGAAGTTAGACGTGCGAAAGAAGGTCGCATAAAAGTTTTCGAATTGATCTTAATTGTCACATCACTGCTGTTAATGTAACTGTGGGAATTCTGTGATTGTGTCGTCTGGTACTTTCTAGGATTTATCCTGTGTGGTGAAAAACTCTCTCTCCCTCTCTGTCCCTCTCTCTCTCTCTCTCTCTCTCTCTCTCTCTCTCAGTAGTAATTCCTCTGATTAACAGAGTTCACAGTGCTGTTTTCAGTAGCTGTACTCCAGTAGCTGGTGAGTCTCAGTGTACTGTTTAGGACCAGGAGTACTATTTTACACAGTATGCTATGTAAGCGTAAGAGTGTGTATGTACTGTATTTACGTGTGTGACTGTATGTCATACAAAATATTGTGCTGTCAGGCTCCTTTTTATACTTCAGCGATATAAAAAAGGAAACTTCCAAGCTGTGCAAAATTGTACACGACCCTAAACTTGAAGGTTAGATGAAAAAAAGGAAGAAGAGTATCGAAGTGCTTTATGTAATTTTGTGCTTTTATGTTTTCTGTTTTTTTTAACTAATTTAAATTTATATTTGAAAAAGCTATATATTATTATTATTATTATTATTATTAATAATAATAATAATAATAATAATAATATCAAATATGACATGTTTCTGTGTGCATGTTCTCCCCCATGTTTGCATGGGTTTCCTCCAGGTACTCTGGTTTCCTCCCACAGTCCAAAAACATGCACAGTAGGCTATTTGGCTGTTCCAGATCGCCCCTAGGTGTGAGAGTGAGTGTGAATGGTTGTGTATGTGTGTTGGCCCTTCTATGGCCTGGCATGCTGTTCACCCCTCCCTCACCCAGAGACAGCTGAGATGGGCGCCAGCCTCCTCATGACCCTAATTAGGATTAAGCATCTAAGAAAATGAATGAATGAATGTATGCCAGACAAAGAAATAACTCAAAGGTGAGATATTGTACCCTTTTTCAAACCTTTACTTTTTATTTTTGAGTACGATTCCCAATCCAAAAAACTGCACGGTTCTTTAGGAAGCTGCCTCCACACCCATGTTTGGCTTCCTCTTCCCATTTATTCTCTTTCCGCTCTCTGTACCTACTGTGCTCTGATTGGTCGCATTTCGACAACAGAAACCTCCACACTTAGTGCTCTGGGAGGCAGACTAGGATGGGCAGAGATACCGCTGTGCATGGTTTAGGCAGCAGAAGTCCCAGTATGCCATGACATAGTAATGCACCCTTCAAAATAAATCTGTGAAAGCCTTGAGTTCACGGCCAGTTTAAACAGCCCAGAGAGAATATTTAAACGTGCTAACTTCATTATTTGGCACTCTGTCATCATCTTACAAAGCTATAAATTCGAAGTTTGAAAAAAAAATAAAAAAAGCATGATACTTCCCCTTTAAGTGAACCAATAGTTTACAGATTGCAACTTATTGCAATGGAGTGTCATGTTGGTGCAGTTGTAGGACCGTGTCCACCCCGCAGCAAAAAGGTCCTGGGTTCGAGTCCCGAGCTCAGCGAGGGCCTTTCTGTGTGCAGTTTGCATGTTCTCCCTGTCTTTGCATGGGTTTCCGCCAGGTACTCCGGTTTCCTTCCACAGTCCAAAGACGTGCACAGTAGGCCAATTGGCTGTTCTAAATTACCCCTAGGTGTGAGTGTGTATGTGTGGAATGGTTGTGTGTGCATGTTGCCCTGCAGTGGTCTGGCAAGCTGATCATTCTCTGCTGAGGGGGGGGCTCCAGCCTCTCCACAACACTAGTAGGATTAAGCAGTTCAGCAAATGAGTGAGTGAGTACTTATTACAGTAAAACTCAACTTAAATTCATTATTTTGGAAAAAGACATGGACACGCTGTGACATTTTGAGCATGCCAATAAGGAATTACATCTTCAGCTGATATTTTCTGATCTTATTCCTCTATTTTTCCCCTCTAGTGGAATAAGGCTCACTTTTTTTCTCTCTAATCTTTTAATTCAGTTACAGTAAACACAATACAAAACTCTTTTAGTTTGGCGCACAAACTCAAAAATTGATTTGGAGCACTAGATTACAACCCTTACTGGGCAGTTCATAGCCTGCTGGCTTTTTTTTTGGTGGATACCCCTGCTGTAGTTAAACGTAGGAGCAGCTGGATGGTAATGATTCTTGTTAAAACTCTTTACAACCATCCTCCTAAAAGCAGGAAACCACTTAGGGCTGTAAATATTTTTTACTGAAGGAAACAACAGAAATATCGCTGTCTCCGAAACGATGCTAATTTAATATTGCTAATGTTTCTGTCATTAGACGCTCTTAGGAAGTCAGGATAAATTGATACAGTCTGTATCTATTGAATTATTATGAGCTGAGAGTTATTTACTTATACAGCCATGTTTCTTAATTCTTTCTTTCCTTCTTATTTAAAGGACAGAATGAATCTCTTAGTGTCTATAAGTTACCTTACCTACAGTCAGCAGTTTTGCGGTCAGAACTCTTTGGGTCAGGATTATGGTTAAGGGTCGGGTTTAGATCTTTTTGGTGTCTGTAGATCGGCTGGATCTCTCATCCCTGTGATAAGTGAGAGAGTCAGTCTCAAAGGAAATAGTTTATGTCTTGTACTGTATATGAACCGAACCGACAATCAATGCCAAAAAAAAAAAAGAAGTAAATAATGTGTTTATATAATGTGATATTGTACGTATTCGTGTATTCATTTCTATTTTTATGGTATCGTAATGTACTTTATGAGGAATGTCACTCTGCTGGCCAGTGTCATGAAGGCATTATAATGACATATTCTATAAGTTCATTAAAAACATAAACACTTTATTTGGATGGGGTTGAGTCAAGTGAGAACATTACTATTATTCTTATTTTGCATTTTTAGTTGCACCAAGTATCCATATTTCTAGAGTGTCTGTATTTTTAGATTTTTCTAGAAATAAATATGGATTCAATTCTAAGTTATTTCTACTTTACACATTACATTTTACTCACCCTTGTATTTCTCTTTTAAAATATCAAATTGTATATCTTACCTGATGTATTTTATTTTGTTAAATCAGATCCTATTTATTCTCTATTCCACCCTATTTCAGATTTTATTGAAAGAGTATAATTTAAAAGACTATAGTACTTTACTGATTAATATATTTAATTGATGAATGGTAATTTATGATGGAAGGCAGTCTGATGTTGTCTATAAGAAAATAAACCCTTGTTAATGTGAAATCAGTCGAATCCTTGAATTTTTAAAAGCTTACAAAATATAAAGTCCTGTAAGAGAGCAGCAGTTGATCTCTAGTGATAAGTGATGGGTTGGTGTGAAGGGATCCAACATGAAGGTACTGTCATAGAAAATGAATCAACGTCTCCTGACCAATCACAAATGCGCACTGTGGTATAAACGGTGAATACAGCTCTACATCATCATTTTAGGAACGTGATTAATGGGACTGTACTTTACATACGGTCCCTTCCATACATGCACAAACACTTGCATATAATAGGGTTGAGTGTGATTGTTAACCTTCCCTGTGATGTCTGGGTGAGGGAAGAAATTATATTTTGGAAATAATGTGAAAATAAATTGTGGGTGTATCCTTCAAGAGACATTAACGACACGAGTAGAGCAAGATCAAGAGAAATGACTTATAAACTAAACCTCTTTCTTCGTTTCGTCCGAAGATGAAAATGCTATGGGTGTTATGCTGGCACAGTGGTTAGCACGTCCACCTCACAGCATGAAGGCCCTGTGTTCGATTCCTGGGCTCGGGCATTTCTGTGTGGAGTTTGCATGTTCTCCCTGTGATTGCTTGGGTTTCCTCCTGGTGCTTGGGTTTCCTCCCACAGTTCAAAATACATCCACAGAAGGCTAACTGGCTTTTCCAAATTGCCCCTAGGTGTGAGTGTGAATGGTTGTATGCATGTTGTTGCTCTGCAATGCACTGGCGAGCTGTTCAGGGTGTACCCTGCCTTCGCCTCGAGTTGGCTTAGATGGCCTTCACATGACCCTAAATAGGATCAACCAGCTTAGTAAATGTATGCATAAATGAAACGGCTATTGTGCTCACCTAAATGTTCATCTTGGGAAATTGTACCTGTGCGTGGGAAACTTTCTTGTGAAAGAAACCCGCCTCATCATCTACCAGCTCAAATATGGCTCAGAGCACTGCCATGCTTTTCAAGAGAACCAGGAAGAGACCGGAAATTACCTAAAAGGAAGTGAAGTCAACTAATGGCTCTTTCAAAATAAAATCTCCTGTACAGACAAAGTAAAACTCAATTGGAGTTACTTTGCTCTTTCAACTAAAATAACTGACAGGGGACTGATTAAAAAAGAATTATGTAGACAGAAAATAAATAAATGCCTAAAGGCATCACAGTAATGTTGTAACTTGATCTATTTTATAATTTAACCGAGCTAGGGGATAACTAAATAAAATATAACTAAACAAAAATGTATACCACATACGTCACATATGTCTTTATTTTCACCAATAACATGATCACAATTAGTCTAGCCGTTGTAATTGACGTGCGCTTAGCATAGTTTCTGTACACATTTTCTCATAAACACATACTTGGTCACAAATTACAAGGATATCATGGAGCTAAAAGTTTATATCAGAGTGTCTAATAGACGTGAAAAGATATTGATACTGCCTTACGCACCACTCGGCCTCACCTAGCCCATCATCAGGCCAAAGTCCTCAGGCTTCTACCCCTAAAGTAAGCTTGAGAAGGCATGGTGAAGACCCTGGAGCTATGAGGCAGCAATACAAGCTGCTGTGAATGAATGAATGAATGAATGAATGAATATTTTCAGATGTGCCCAAAGCAAAAATAAATAAATGCTTGCATGTGAGGGCTGCATTAACTCAAATTTCTAAGAGAAACACCACCACTAGAGGGATACATCATACTGCAGAAAACAATGAAAGAACTTTTCATTGGCTTTGATTTGTTCTCCCTGCTCTAAAACACAAGCTTTATGATCTACATATCATAAGTGGCTTAATAGTGTTTGTCACTAAAATCAGGTTTTGCAATAAAACTCAAAGCAGAAATGACAAGATGGTGAACTAAAGAACAATATAATGGGTATCTTATGTAACCTTTCCTAATCCTGTTTCTTTGGCCCAAGATCATCATATTCAGTGACTAACCAATGCAACAGTAAAAATTTTACCAAAGCTTTTCTATTGATATATGCAAAAAAAAATAACAAAAAAATTATAGCAGTCTACAAAAATGTTTAAAAAGTTTTTTTAATTGATTTCCTCTTTTGAATCATCGACTTGTGGATTAGGTCTCTCTTGTTGATGGCAGAGGTTAGCAACAACATATTACTAAGAGTCAATGAGGAATACAAACCCCTTGAACCAAACACCCTTTTACCTAGAATACCTTTACCTCAGCAATTTTTGTTAACTGTTGACCACACAACAAAAATTTCAGTGACCCACAAGCCAACAATTCTGCTAGCTCTGAACCTAGCCAATAGAGTCAATTGCTATGAACTGGTAAAACATTTGCTAACATAATCAATCCCTGCCTTATTGATTATCAGTTCCACTCTCTTTGGAAAAGAGCACATGTGACCCCAACACCAAGGAAATCCAAGATTGTAGACTTAACCTCAGTAAAATCCCTATTGGGTAAAGTCTTTTAAAGTCATTTGAAAGACATCTTACTCAAACAGATTGGATCCCAATCAGACAATAGACACTTTGACTTATTGAAAGGATGATCAACTACGTGTACCTTAGTTGACCTCATATATTTCCTACACAAGAATACAGACAACTAGTTAGATTGTGCTACTATGGCCCAAGTTAGGAATTTAATAGGGTAAACCAACCATATCATTGTTGACATCCTCCAAGAATTGGAATCCATCCATCTATCCATCCATGCCTGTATTTGGAGTTTTCTTACAGACACCCAACAAAAGGAATGCATTAACAGGAATACATTTACTTTGAAATGCATACCCAGGGAATTTCCTCAAGGAATTATCCTCAGCCCTACCCTTCCCTACTAATGGTTAACTCTCTTGCCCATCAAGACTCATGGAGATGGAAACATAAGGACAACTTCACTGTCCCTGAGAGCTTCTCCAAACACAATATCCAAAGCAATATGCAAACATTTGCTGATATAAATTGTCCAACAGGTCAACAAATCTCACATGAAATCCTATCTAATGTGAAGAATGGTTGTTTGCTTCTAAAACGGTCTCGTGAATATTCCCCCAGACGAGGAAACGGACGTCTGGGAGTCACTACTTAAGCTGCTGCCCCCGCGACCCGACCCTGGAATAAGCGGAAGAAGATGAATGAATCAATGAATGGATATTCCCCAAATTAAAATCGAGGGCAGTAAAAACAGTGTAGTTTACTCTGAAACAGGCTCATGTGGAATTAGCATATCACTTAAAAACCTGCTAAGCATATTTATTCTGTAAGA
The DNA here is from genome assembly GCA_028564935.1 of Neosilurus hyrtlii. Classification (NCBI taxonomy): domain Eukaryota; kingdom Metazoa; phylum Chordata; class Actinopteri; order Siluriformes; family Plotosidae; genus Neosilurus; species Neosilurus hyrtlii. The sequence continues at coordinate 14,856,765 of JAOUQZ010000027.1, forward strand.
CAACTCTGTATACTCTGTACTATTCTGTAAGTCAGGTTAACTTATAGATCAACTTGAGACAAATACAAATGTCCTCTTTATCTCAAAGACCTTAGAAAAAGCCGGGACGCAGCAGTTCTGCTCTTATCTACATGGGAATTACATTTATGAAATGTATCAGTCAGGACTGAGGTTCCATCATAGCACAGAGAAAGTGCTGTTTAAAGAAGTAAATGATTTACTACTGACCTCTGACCAGGGACATGTCTTAATGCTTGTAGTTCTTGACCTAAGTGCAGCTTCTGACACCACTAATTCTTCTTGACAGATTAGAAAATGTTGTTAAGAGGGCCACAAGGTTTAAGAGTGTTTCACAAGATTTTAATTTTGATTCACTGCCTTTTAAGTGAGAACAAAAATAATCACCCACTTCAAAATATTCAGATTCTGTTGCTTTGCAGCCTGACATGAAGACACACAAATATAATAAATTTTTTTAGCTGAATTTACGTAAGAAACATCCGGACATTGACCAGGCCATGCAAAGTCATTCACTTTGTTCTCCTTAAGCCACTGTGTGGTCAATTTTAGGTCATCATCATGTTGGAAGGTGAACCTTCTTCCCATTGACAACGTTCTTGCAGAGGGCAGCAGGTTTTCCTCTGGACTTTGAAGGTATTTTGTCACATCAATTCTTCCTTTCATACTGACAAGTGCCCCAGTCCCTGCTGCAGAGAAACACCCCATGACAGGATGCTGCTATCTCTACCATGCTTTACTGTAGGTATGGTGTTCTTTGGATGGTAAGATGTATTGACTTTCCCCCAGATACACAATGTCATTGAGGAAAAATAGTTAAATTTTGATCTCATTTAAAATTCCATTTGGTCTTAAAATCAAGAAACAAGGTACATTTGGGCAGAAACTCAATTGAGACTTGAATTTTTTTCTCGAAACCCTCCCAAACAAGCCATATTTGTGGTGCATTTGTGATATTGCTCTCACATGCACACAATGACTATTTCTTGATAGAAATTCCTGAAACTGCTTCAAAGTTGCCATAGGACTCTTGGTAGCCGGTGTGACCAGCTTCTTCCTCACTCTTCCATCCAGTTTGGAGGAATGGGTTGACCTGGGAAGGGTCCTAGCTGTACCAAACACTTTCCACTTCTTGATTATAGACTTTATTGCACATCTAGGGATTAACAAAGCCTTTTTAAAAATATATATTCATCTCCTTACTTGTGCCTGTCCTCGGTCTCAATCCCTGAGACCTTTTGACAGTGCCTTGTCTCCCATAGTTAATTGTGTGTAATTGTGTGTAACATGCACAGTAAGCTAATTGGCTGTTCTAAATTACCCCTAGGTGTGATAGTGAGTGTGAATGGTTGTGTGTGCATTGGTCTTGTGGTGGTCTGGTGAGCTGTCCAGGGTGCACCCTGCCCTCATCTAGAATTTGTTGAGATGGGCACCAGCCTCCCAACACCCATAATTAAGATTAAGAGGCTTGGAAAATGAATAAATGAATGAATGATTAATTACACCTGATTGAGTTGACAAGTATTTTTAGAAGAGAATGTTCTTTTACCCATCTCAGGAATTCTGCCCCCCAAAATGTTGCTATTATATCTTTCACTTAAGTAATAAGTTGCATTGAGTAAATAAAGCTGAAAAAATATTCTTTGTGTATCTTCATTTCAGCCTGCAAAGCAACAAAATGTATTCTTTCCTATACACTGTGTATGCTACCTATTCATTCATTCATTCCTTTCATTTTCTAAGCTGCTGGTCGGGAAGAGGTGAAGGCATGGTACACCCTGAACAGCTCGCCAGGCCACTGCAGGGCCAACACACAACCATTCATACTCACACCTAGGGGCGATTTGGAACAACCGATTACCCTACTGTGCATGTTTTTTGGATTGTGGGAGGAAACCGGAGTACTCGGAGGAAACCCATGCAAGCAATTGTCCCCTAGTTTTTCATTTGACAGTTGTGTTGATATCCTTCATTCATCTCAGGAATATTTATAAGATAAAAAAATAATGATGTAAGTACAACAAAGAAAAACATTTCGCAGTTAATATTTGGGACTCTGGCACAGTCTCGGGGTCCTAGTGTTTCACACGACACAGACCGTATAAGTATGTTACAAACCATGAAGGTGTCTGTGGTTCTCCCTCGGATAGCCTTGGGACTGCAATTGCTATGAATAATTCATTTCACTCAAATCTTCATTATAGAACAGCTGATAAATTGAACAAATATAACCTTCACGTTAACATTATGATGAATTCAGAAATGCTAATGCTCATATTCATATTCATGAACTGCTCAGGTCATATGTTACAATACTATACACAGTTATAGAAGGGATATTATTTAGTTTCCCTATCAGATGTCACCCGGATAAGACCTCAAAATGTAATCTACAGACTTTCTGTGGACGGTGTGAGTTGGACAAAGTTGACTGAATACCAGCTATAACGTGGCTCACAGATTGTGTGTATACAAGGCACAGATAAGAGAGAGATTATATTATATGGCAGCTGTTTCTTTCCATGAGCATCATTTTATCTAGAATTACATCTATAATGTGAAATGTATGAACCAGGCATACAACAGAACCAACCAGATTTTCTCTGAAAATGATGTAGAACATGGAAACCCTCAGGGCTGGAACTATTTCTTTTTCTCACACAATGGTGAAAATCACACCCAGTGTTCTTATCTCTAAGCAAAGTGATCTATATAATGAATTCAAAAGCTCAGAACATTACTTGTTTGAAATGGGGACTTAGCTTGTTCCTATATACATATTGGAGTAAAAATAATCATCCTAACCCTGCGACCTGGAGGAGTGGGTGAAGTGTTACCAGAAGGTCCACAATTTTCTTTCTTTCCTTTAACCCAAACACCCACCCCCCACAACCAAAATACTGTGTACACTAAAAATGTTGCACACACTAATATTTTGTCAGATGCCTCTAAAACAAGGGTCTCAAACTCAATTCACCCGGGGGCCGCTGGAGGCAGAGTCTGGGTGAAGCTGGGCCGCATCAGGTTTTTCACAAGAAAAGCTTTGTTTTTAAATTTTCAATCTTCTCAAATCTATTTATTTTATTTTTTAACACAAAATAAGATGGAAAAAATAAATAAATCAATCAGTAATAAATAAATAAAATAATTTATATTTAGTCAATGACTATATGAGGTTTCTTCAGTCTTCTACATCTGCTGTATTCAGATTCTAATGTCTGTATTAACAGTTCTTTAACC
>JAOUQZ010000027.1:14860122-14877962 GCA_028564935.1 Neosilurus hyrtlii
GCCGACTCTGGGCGAGGGCGGGGTACACCCTGGACAGCTCGCCAGGCCATCGCAGGGCCAACAGTCACACAACCATAATAATGATAATAATTCATTTTATTTATAATGCATTTTACATTTGAAGCAAATCTTTTGGAAGCAAATCTTTTTGAAGAAGTACTAGACTTGGCAGTAAGAATAAAACACAAGAATATACTATAATATTATAATAATATAACAGAAATATATTGTATATATTTTTCCCTGCTAGATGACTCTGGTGAGTTCAGAAATGGCTTATTTAAGGGAATATACATTTTAATTACAATATTTCATAATTTATAGAAGAACAGAGAAATCCAGTGCCATTCTATCGAAAAATTAAATTTTACAAAACGCCGGCATATTCCGTTCAGTTATTCTCCAGATTGTGTTTCTAACCCAGACTTGATTATTTATTGATAATACTGTAATAGGGGAGAAATTATAGGGGGGTGTTGAGCTGGAGCCTATCTCAGCTGACTCCTGCCGAAGGCGGTGTACACCCTGCCAACCCGTCACAGGGCCAACACACACACACACACCACCATTCATGCCTAGGGGCACTTTGAAACAGCCAATTAGATAAATATGCATGTGTTTGAACTGTGGGATGAAACCGGAGTACCCAGAGGGTAACATGCAAACTACTCAGAAACGAGTTTGCCAAGCCCGGGACTCGAACCCAGGACCTGCACACCACTGTCTAACCCTGCCGCCTGGACAAAGCATTAAAAGAGGGGTAAAAAGTCACTTAAGGCCTGGTCATGGTGAAAGCTGCAGCTATGGAAACAGGAGAGCTAGTCAGGTCAGTGAGAGCTAGCTTAGCATTAGGACACTACACTGGCTGTACAGGTCTCGACGTCACTTTAAATCATTCTAATTACCTACTTAAGTCTCACACTTAACCAGTCTCATAGGAAAGAGCTGGCATTTTTGAACTGGTTATGCACAATAAATGAACAAACAGTACAAGCAAGTTGTCTCTTTTCGCTGACTCATGCAGGTTGCGTAATGCGGAAGTAGGGCGGAAGTGGAGGGGCGGGGCTTAGGCTACCCATGTATTCTTTTCACCACTAGAGGTCTCTATTGCGGTCTGTCTGTCGCCATAACTGGTCGTGGGTGAAACAGTAGCGGAATATGGGCGGGGTTTATGACGTCAGGAGACACAGGTGGGCGGGGGGAAAAGCTTGCGGTTGGCGCACGCGGTAGCGGCTGCACGAGTTAACAGGGCGTCGCGGAGAAGGAGCGATCTGAAGTCGTTTGCAAAGCGGACCGAGACCCGACCACGAACGCAGAAATGAACGGTTTTCACAACGGATACATTGACGAAGACTGTTTCTTGTTCACGTCCGAGTCGGTGGGAGAGGGACATCCGGGTAAAGTCCTGCTCACAGCCTCTGAGACCACGTTGTCCTGCTGCTAGCATGTAGCCGGATGCTAATATTTACATTTAACAAGCAGCCGCAGGGATTTTCAGGCCTTTTGCATGTACCTGTTGTGTTAAAATCGAGTGTGTGGACGGCCCAGATGTTCTGAACATGTGTTGGGTACAGACACGGATGAGGAAGAATTGATAATGATGGTTTTTATTTGGTGAAGAGAAATCACTAGGCCCTGCCATCTGATCTCATAGAAGAACTTTCCTATTAATTACTAATAAAAACTGATTTACTGATACATTTCCCCTCTTTTAATTCCCTTTTCCTTTCCAACAGATAAGATCTGCGACCAGATAAGCGATGCCATCCTTGATGCCCATCTTAAACAAGACCCAGATGCCAAAGTGGCTTGTGGTAAATAAAGTCATTTTAAAAATAGTTTTCCTCCTGCTATACCCATGTATTTCCCCTCACCAACAACCAGGGAGGGGCGTAAGCCTCCTCCGTGACACATAAGGCCACCATGCGCCCCTTTTGTACGAATGAGCTCACATGATTGGCTGGTGATCACTGTAAGTGTCAGGAATGCAAACGCATGCCATCGTCGATCATGATTCTGCCCTTGCAGTCCAGGTTGATAGTTTGCGCCACTTGCGAGCCCGTTGCACACGGAAGCCCATGATGCGTCTTTTGACTCCTAAACATCTACACATGCTTTGTGTTGTTCCTTGTGTAGAAACGGTAGCCAAGACCGGAATGATCCTTCTGGCTGGAGAAGTGACGTCACGTGCCAACGTGGACTACCAAAAGATTGTCCGGGACACGGTCAGACACATCGGCTATGACGACTCCTCGAAAGGTTTGCATATTAGCGCCAGGTTGGAGTGAAACGGTGTCTGTCTCGAATCATTAAAAAATTCTCATCTTTACTTTTAGGCTTTGATTATAAGACCTGCAACGTGCTGGTGGCGTTGGAGCAGCAGTCTCCAGACATTGCTCAGGGAGTTCACTTGGACCGTAATGAGGAGGATGTCGGTGCAGGGGATCAGGTCAGTTATTAAAGATGGATGGATCCCACACACAAGATCGTTTTAAACAAGACACTAAAGATTTCCATTTTTAATGGTGAGAATGGGGTGGGTGGGTGCGGGGGCTGATTATGGATGAAACATGCCCATGAGTATTGGAGTGAGGGTTAAACTTGAGCATGGAAAGATCTTAGGGAGGCACATTTATGGTCAAAGTTACATATGGATACGCTGCAATCCTTCTATCAGTAATTTGTGCTTATCGCATCCATATTTCGGATACATTCAGAACTGAACAGTGCCACTGGCAGTCATGGGGTAACATTGCACCCCTTTGAAGTGAATTTTAAACATCTACATGGTGTTCCGTTGCCCAGGCACAGGGACGAATGTTTGGAAGGAAAAATGCCAGCCTGTGTGAGACTGATTCCTTTGTGCCCACAACAAGTCTCTGAGCAAACAGAGCAAAATAATTCTCTGTCTGCATCTTGAAATGTATTTCACAGACCACCGCCATCTACACGAAACTCTCTTAGCTAGAACGGCACTCGTGGGCGCAAGGTACCTCCACCAGACCTAGTGGCTTATTATAACTTGGCATTGTCATAATGAAATGTCTCCCCCTAGTGGGTGTCTAAAGAATAAGCATTTTTCTAAAATCTGGGACTTCTTTTCAACACGTTCCCCTGCACGAATCTCCTCCAAAATGTAATAGTTTTTACTTGTACCACTCCCTACTCTAAAAAAAAAAAAAAAACGTTTTGAGCTATGTTGCACACAATCAAACCGAGATGAAAACATAAAATACATTATTACATCAGTGTAAATGATGTAAGCACCGATGTCGGTTGGAACATTTGGAAATGGACGTCTTTATTTTGGTATGTAAAGGGAGCATAAAGGAGCCTTAAGACAAATGTGCGTGTTTTTCAGGGTCTGATGTTTGGCTATGCCACAAATGAAACAGAAGAGTGCATGCCCCTAACCATCATACTGGCCCACAAGCTCAATGCCAAAATGGCCGAACTGCGTCGCAACGGCGTCCTGCCCTGGCTACGCCCCGACTCCAAGACCCAGGTAAGCTTAAACTATGCGAGTGTTTGGTGCCGCAATCTTTTAATGCATTATATATGAATAATGTACAAGGTGTGACTGTTAATTAATGAGATTTGGTGGTTTAAAAAACCTCTTCCCTTTTTGCTCCCAGGTGACCGTGCAGTACAGGCAGGACCACGGAGCGATGTTGCCAGTGCGCGTGCACACGATAGTGATCTCGGTGCAGCACGACGAGGACATTTGCCTGGATGAAATGCGTGACGCGCTGAAGGAGAAGGTCGTTAAAGCGGTCGTGCCGTGCGTTTACCTCGACGATGACACCATTTATCACCTGCAGCCGAGTGGGCGCTTTGTAATCGGGGGACCTCAGGTGATATTTGTGTAGGGGCTATAAAAGCCTTTGCGCTTCACACTGCACCATAGCATCACATGATTACTCAAGAGTATGTTTCTTATAGAAAAGTAGTAGATACCCAGACTAGCAGGCTTTACTTTTTCTATTAGGATGTTTGTATGATCAAAATGCTGTTTAGTCTCAAATCGACATTTAAATCAACATTTTTCTATCTTTCAGCTGAGATCTTTTTGAAATGTAGCTATTAATGTACAGTGCCTAAGAGCTTGTGTTTATCTGGCAGCATCGAGTGGTGATGTTTCCAGGTTTCAGCCAACTGTAATTTAATTCCCGGCCCCTTGGAAGCCTGTATGGTTCTGGGCTACAGTACTGTAGAAACATGGTGGTACAAGATGGCGGTCTCCATGAGGGGGGCCCACTCCACATTTAGATACAAGTAGCTTATTGTGAGGTTTCAAAAACACAACAGCTTTTTTAATGATTATAGATCAATAAAACATATTTATTGATAATATACTTAATTTCTGCTTAGAGATTCTGTAAAAATATAACACACTGCACCTTTAAGACAGTTCTAGGCATCTTTTTTGCATTAGAAATTCACAATTTAATTTAATCACAAATTAAAAATAAAAATTTTTACTAAAGATGCACATGTGAATAAAATCTTTCCTCTCTGAATGTGCTGACAGGGCGATGCTGGGTTAACAGGGCGTAAGATTATAGTAGACACCTATGGAGGTTGGGGTGCTCATGGCGGCGGTGCTTTCTCTGGGAAAGATTACACCAAAGTCGACCGGTCCGCTGCGTACGCTGCCCGCTGGGTGGCCAAGTCCCTGGTCAAAGCTGAACTCTGCAAACGTGTACTTGTACAGGTGAGGAAGTTCTCTAACATGGGGTAAAATGCTCATTAGATGACCATTAGGGGGAGACATTTCAATATAATAAGTTCTAAAAAGCTGCAGTATTGGGCAGTTTTTAAATATTTTTTATTATTGCACTTGTCCCCATAATCCTTTAGTGCACGGGGGCAATACTGTGCGCACTGTGAATGATTTCGGTGCTGATGTTTTTCAGGTGTCTTATGCGATCGGAGTGGCTCATCCCCTGTCCATCTCTATTTTCCACTACGGTACTTCCAAGAAGAGTGAGAAGGAGCTGCTGGAAATTGTGAAGAAAAACTTTGACCTTCGTCCAGGAGTCATTGTGAGGTAAAAAAACAAACAAAAGCGCTCACTGGGCATTTTTTTTTTAAATTTATTCTCTGTCCAGTAAGAAGTAGCACTTGTGCCTTTTTTCCTCTTTATCCACTGTATTTACAACAGGGGTGGGTTATCGAAGTACATTTACTTGATTACTGTACCCAAGTAAAAAAATTCTTTACTGGAGTAAAAAAAAAAAAGTATCTGTACTGGAGTAATATTCTGACTTTTTACTCCTCATAACACATTTACTTTCGGACATGTACAGCTGGATAGAAACGTCTTCCTATGAGGTACCCAGGTATCTTTCACAACCTGTACTCTATCTTACGAAAAACAGTACTTTTACCTTTACTATCTGTGGTTTTTTTCTTCACTGCTATCTCTACTTCTGTTTTGTGTAAAGAGTGTGTACTTCGACCACGTCTAATTTACTCGTTTAGTTGACACATTTCAAACTCGGCTCCGCTGGTATACTTTTCATTCGGATGGACGTGTACATATGAAGTGCTAACTGTCACGTTGTCACTACTGAAACTGTTTCGTGCTGTCTCCACTCTTAAAGCTTTTAAAATGCTAATGTCTTCATCAAGTCTTAGGCATCCCTACTTAAAAAAACTACAGTAATAGTGGAGCTCCATACTTGTGCAGATGTGAAGCCATTTAGCTCAGTTTTGTTGCCTCGTCTGTGCTCACGCGCCCACAGAGACGACCAAATTATTGAAGAAAGTGGCTGGAAAAGTATATCGTTGGTGCCAAGTGCACTAATTTATTCTCTTACTTTATGCGTGTTTCTGGAAACTTACGCAAGAATTTTCAGAGCTCCACTTTTAGGCAGTAAGTAGATGTTTATATAATTATGACCAAGAATCATCAAAATACTCCTTGTACTTACTCTCTGGTCCATTAGAGGGTGGTGTTATGTTCAAATATTCCATACCAGTGTGCAGGGATTGCGTTCTACCTACCTGCATGGTGTTATATTTCCCTGAGCTACATTACTGTTCACACACTCACCGGAAATTTTATACCAATATTCAGGTCATAGCCCACAGGTTAGGGCTATGTGTGTGTCAGTGTTGGGATGAAAGCCAAGATATCCAAATAGATATTTAATTTGTAGAAATATAATGCCATTAAATTAAGTTTCTCTAGATTTCTACAAATAAATAAAAAAAAAAGATGGTGACTTTCCTTCATGCCTGCTTAGTTCAGGGGTCATCTATTCAAGAAGGGCAGCCATGACATCCGCGTGGGCGTATAATTTCTTCATTTGTCCTCTTTTCCTTTATTTGCTTTCCTTTTCTGACTGCTTGACGGAGACAAGCTAGCTTTCAATCTTTTCTGAGTCATGAATGGATAGCTGTTCACTTGAAATTGATTGGCTCCACCTAGTGGATGGATGATGGATTTGACCCCTGTACCTTGGTAAATTAATTGACCCCTGGCCTATAGCGGGATTTTATTCTGAAACTTGTAGTAAAGTTGGTGTTTTGGTTTATATACACTTGTAACGGATCACATCGGATTTAAAGCTACAGTGTGCAAGGTATATTGGTATCTAGCGGCATCTAGTGGTGGTGATCCAGATTGCAATTAACAGAAATTTAATTCCTGACCCCTCCCCTTTAAAGCCCGAATGGCAAGATGGTGGCCCCCACAAGAGGAGACCCGCTCCCCATGTAGATTGATTTATTCATGATGTATTTAATTTCTACAAACTGTTGCACACTGTACCTTTAAGAGCAGAAGTGAATATTTGTGTATTTGCTGTCGATTTGGGATTTTATATTGTGGATCTGCAAAACTGCTTAGTGAGTATAAATAAGGTCATTTTTTTTTTATTTAGTGGGTTGTTCTGCTGTGGGTTCTGCATCCTAATCGGCTAGGAATGTCTGAATTAGCACAAATGAATGCGCGTTATATACAGTGACGTCTACAACCACATGCTAACCTGTCTGTCTGGTGTGTATTCTTGTTTCCGACGACTGTTAAACCCTCCGATCTGTGTGTTTCAGGGAACTGCAGCTGAAGAAGCCCATTTATCAGAGGACGGCTTCTTACGGCCACTTCGGACGCGACTCGTTCCCGTGGGAGATTCCCAAAAAGCTGCAGTGCTAAACTGCTCACCCCCCCAAGGCCTGCTGACGTAACATACAGAGAAGTCTGCATGGCTTTAGGGGGATGGGGGGTGGGGTAAAACGTGTCATACTACAGATTCGTATCCACATCCATGTAGATTTCAAATAACAACATAGGAGTTTCTGTTTCAAAAGACAAGCTGGTGCAAATCAACAGCAAAAAAATTATAAAGATTCATCTTAATGTTTTTAAATTTTCTTTTAAGACAGAACACACGCGCACAGAGAGTGAAATAACCCACACAGACATGTTCATCTTAGGTGTGAATCTGTCCTATGAAATAATTATAAATGATGAATTCTGCTAATTGTTCATTTGAGTACATATAAAACTACTTTCATCTTCCTTGAGGGCGGAGCCATAATGTCCCCACAAAGTTAAGTCAGATAATCTGATCTTTGTGAGGCACAACATACACACATGCAGTTTCAATCTAATTTAAACTGCTCCCTGTCCTGTTCTTATGATTGTATGATTTCTTTATTCCTTTAGCCACTACATGCAGTTCTGTAAATGTATTTTACAATCTTTTTTAAAAAGGGTTCTTCAGTGGTTATACTATAAAATACATGGTGCTGATGTAGGACAATACATGGTGCTGGGAGTTTTCTCCATAGTGTTCCCCGTCTTTTTTGCTATGATGGAACAAATGTGGCTAGCGTTTTACAGAGAAGCTAGCCTTGTTTACATGCAATCTCTCCCCGAGTTCCTGACATCTTTTACTTTACGCCCCTTCTGATTATTTATATCAGTAAACAATAAAATATGTTGTGCTCTCCCAAGTGTTGGCAGTATTGTTATTAATATTTTTAGGAACATAATTACCAGATTGTCAGTTTCTGGTTAGTGGGTGGTTGTAGGTGCTCAACACCTACAAAGCATTTATTTCTGATAAAGGGGTTATCAAGGCCAAGTGTGTACTTACTTTCTCCCCAGAAAGGATATTACTCCCAACTACAAACACAGGATGGGTATGAACCCAATTCTAATCAGTTCATTCATTTGCCGAACCGCTTAATCCTACTAGGGTTGCTGGGAGGATGGTGCTTCTATCAGCCGATACTGGGTGAAGGCGGGGTACACCGTAAGCAGCTCTGCCAAACCACTGCAGGCCAATACACACGCAACCATTCATATTCACACCTAAGGTCAATTTGGAACAGCCCATTAGCCTAATGTGCATGTCTTTGGACTGTGGGAGGAAACCAGAGTACCTTGAGGAGACCCTTACAAGCACAGGGAGAACATGCAAACTCCAAACAGAAACACCCTCGCCAAGCCCGAGACTCAAACCCAGGACCTTCTTGCTGTGAGGTGCGTGCCGCCCATCATTAGTAATTAAGTAAAGTGTATTATGCACGTGCGCACACGCTTTACAGTGAATGACCTGCATGAATGTTTAATACCTGGGCAAGAATGATACAAAGAATTATTACCACCCTGCTCGTCCATATGGCCATGAAAGCTTCCTCCTAAACCGCCTGGTGGATTTTGATGAAACTTTACACAGACGTACTGTAGTGTACCACCTGAAAATGGGCCGCAGTAAAATAATCCAGGTCTGATGAGCAGTTAGATCAGGTGTGTTCTGGAGTGAGGTTACTCTCAGTCCTAGTTTTTATGGCCACAGAAATGCTTCACGCTGAAGATGTGTCCCATTGTCACCTGAGAATGGACCAGTCTCTGTTCATGGAAGTTTCCATTGTTGGAGTGTGTTGTGTGGAAGGAAGTGGAATCTTGAATTAACAGTAAATGCTGCCCTCTGGTGCAAGAACTGCAAACTGATTTCGGCCCGTGACTCGACTCATTACATCTCATCTCATCCACTTTATCCGTGTGATGAGGAAGGCTCTCAGACCATCACAGAGCAAGCCATGACTCAAATTTAGATAAAATATCTAGAAATAAACATTCATTTTCTGAAGCACTTTAATCCTAATTAGGGTCATGGGGAGGCTGGCGCCCATCTCAGCTGACTCTGGGCGAGAGCGGCGTACACTGGACAGCTCAGGCCATCGCAGGGCAGGAACACGCTGACGGCTCTGCGGTCTACTCTTTAGCGGTTCATAGATTACAATTTATTCACCTCATATTTTAGGTGTTTCCTGTTTCTCAGAAATTGTTACTGGTTTTTAAAATGTCCACAACCTTATCAGTGTGAAGTGCTGACAGACACGTCATTAATATAAAACCAGAAGGAATTCAAATCTATCAACTTTGTTTACCCCCCAGTAGACACTAAAATTCATCGTCGGCTTGGGAACGTCTGGGGATCCCTCAGGAGGAGCAGGGGATAGAGAAGACCAGACTGACCTTTTCAACTAGTTGAATGAGCTTTAGTCGTTACTGACATGTTCCCACTACAATTAAAACATCAGCTGAGGGAATAACATTAGGAAGAGCTGTGTTGAATCTCCAGAGAATTAGAACCTTTACCAAAGTGACCAGAAGCTGAAAGTGGCTCAACTCTTCTGAAGACTTTTTTCCTTTGTTACCAGGTGCATGTTACTAGTAATGACTTGATGATGATTATGGTGAGAGTTTTCTACATTATCCATTTTACTGTCAATATCTTCAAAATAAAATTGGTTAGAAACCTACGAGTGGCGGCACAGCAAGATGGTTCTGGGTTCGAGTCCTGGGCTCGGGAGTTGCTGTGTGGAGTTTGCATGCACTCCCTCTGCCGGCATGGGTTTCCTCCCACAGTTTAAAGACATGCACATTAGGCTAATTGGCTGTTCTAAATTGCCCCTAGGTGTGAGTAAAAAATGATTGTGTGTGATGGTCTGGCAAAGTGTTCAGGGTGTACCTCACCTCCACCCAGTGTCGGTTGAGATAGGCAGAGCCTCCACACGACCCTAGTAAGACTAAACTTTTCAGCAAATGAGTAAGTGATGATAAGCCATCATGATGGGCGGCACGGTGGCACAGTTGTTAACATATCTACCTCACAGCAGGAATACCATGTGATCAAGGTCCAGGCTCGGCTTGGGCTTTTCTGTGCGGAGTTTGCATGCCCTCCCTGTGCCTGCATGGGTTTCGTCCGGGTACTCAGGTTTCCTCCCACAGTCCAAAGATATGCACATTAGGCTAATTGGCTGTTTCACATTACCCCTAGATGTGAGTGTGAAGAACTTTGTGTGTTTTGGCCCTGCAATGGATTGTTGAGCTGTTCCGGGTGTGCGCTTTCTTGGCCCAGAGTCAGCTGATATAGGCACCAGCCTCCCTGTGAAATTCGAGAAAGATATCGCCTAAAATGGTCCCGGCCGTTTGTTCCAAAAAAGGAACAATTTGTTACGCTGAGTTTACAGTGGTGCACGATGTCCACGATCTCAGAGAATCACGATGAGCATGAGGGGTCGTGGGATCGAATTGTGAAGCTCTTAAGGGAACTTGGTGGACTCGTGATGATCGCGCTGACTGTCAAAAAATTTTCCATGATTATTAGGATGTATTACGGTTTGACGCTGTAATAGAACATGGAAGGCGTGGTAGAGCGCAGTAGACTTTAACAGACCTTGATGCGCTGTAGGGGATCTTGATCAACTTGGCAACATGATTCCCCCCCCCAGTTCATTTCTTGGATGCTCCCTGCCGCCTCCTTTATTCCCAAATCGTGCTCTAAGTGTGCTCATAAATCGTAGGGCTCCAGGCTTTTTTGTATTGCAGGCATTGTGCCCCAGTGTAAACCCAGGGTTAGGGAGCAGGGTCAGGGTTATTATTATCTAATAATATAGTAATAGTAATATGGTGAATATTTAGTAGATGACAGGATGATTTGGAAATGTGCAGAGGAGGGAATATTGGTAGAATTTTAAGGCTGGAACTGCCTGGTGAGGAGGGGAAGAGGAAGGATAAAGAAGAGATTTATAAATGTGGTGAAGAAGGACATGCAGGTGATTGATCAGTCGGAGAAAAAAAAGAAAACTGATTCTCGGTAATGCAGAGCTGGCTTGATTCGCAAACCCTGGATGTTGCCTTTCCCCTTAAAAACACGGGAAACATTATAGCCTTGAGTAGACAAACCAAAACAACACACCGTTCTTTGGCATGCTTTATATGCTTTCTCACAGAGGACACAACGATACAAATATAAAAATCTCTTCTTACGAGCAAAAGAAGTCCAGAAAAAACTTCAAACATAAAAAACCCTCATAATTTATTCCGGATGAAAAGAAAATGCCAGAAGATGCAACGTGACCATAAATAAACATTATGTGTATGAAATCTGGGGACCTCTTTATGTCCTCACACTCCATGATGAAGGACCCTGAGGCCACCTGAACCAGGATACGACTCATCAGAACCCCGTCAGGTGTCAGGGTTTTGTTGTTTTTCTCTACATGTCCACCAGAGCTGAGAAAACATTCTGAAATCTTTATCACCTGATCCTGAGCTAAACGTTACAAGACTGCATAATATTTTCTATTAAAATAAAATCCCCATACAATGTGAAAAGACGTGCAGTTACTGCGTGAAACAAACCTCCAGAGGTAAACGGATGAGGTCTGGTCACGCTGAGCCGTGAAGCGGTTTAACATCATAGAGCGCGCTTATATCCTGCACTGTCCTAACAACAGGATCACATGTGATGAGATGATCGCTGTACTGTAGGACACGCTGCTCGTGTTCACCGTGAAACCTCCGCGGGTCTCTTCATACCTGTACAGAGATATGGACTGGACCGTTGCTTTTTTCAGCGCTCCTGTGGTTCCTATTGGTTTACGTCAGCCTGAGCTCTGTATGTGTGTGTGTGTGTGTGTGTGTGTGTGTGTGTGTGTGTCTCACACATTACAACAGTCTTTATTGTCACAGAAAGCCATCCATCAGTCATTTTCTCTCTGAAACGTCAGCGCTTATCTCGCCGTTTGTCTATTTCTCGGATGATTCGTGCCAACAGCGCCTCCTTCATAGCCGGTTCCAGGATGTTCTTTTGCGCCACGCGTTCTACGACACTTTCTGGATCATCGTCCTGTAAAAATCACCAAATTAGGCAAACAACAAAAGTGAAGTTATTACATGAGAATGTTTATGGAGACCTAACCATCACACTCTCGTGTTAATCATTTCTAAAGGTGGAAGCACACAGTTACACGGAATTGTGTATATATATATATATATATATATACACAAATATAGTGAAACATTACAGTTTCCATTATAAAGATTACTGTTGCAACCCAAGTAAAGAACGGAGACTCTTGTGCATCATGAACCACATAAACTCACAGGAAATGCCAACTGTTTCAGAAATGTGGACTCAAGCGCGGCGTATCCGGTTATTATCCTTATAAAATCATCATTATGTGCCGTCATAAAGAACAGGATATTTACACACAGCAATAATAACCTCATCTTTCATGTAGATGTGAGCAATTAAACCCGTGTTTGTTGTTTCCCTGTGGACAGGTTTTAAAGAACTCTGCAAATCAACCGTATCTTTAAGCTCTGACTGGTTATCGGAGTAAAAAATCCGCTCGGTTGAACTCTGCGCTTGCCCACTTTGCGTCACTTGAGAAAATCACACCTCTTGTCGCTTATTTTGCACGATCATCGACTTTGCACGGTCGATTTTAACTTCAGGAAGCGACGAGCGGCAGGTAAATTGCTTGCCGCTGAACTGCATGTGAAATCTATTTTACCCGCTCCATGGATGCCAATAGGAAAATGTTTCGCGGCATCTGTCAATCAACAGTAACTTTAAGCTCTGACTGGTCATCGCCCATGTGAAAATTCAGCTTAGTCGAACTCCATGCCTGCCCACCTTGCATCGCTTGAGAAAATTTCGCTTCTTGTTGCTCATTTCACTGCCACATTGACTTTGCATGGATGCTTGTTGCTTCCGGTGTGAATCCATGACGCTGCCCCCACCATGCTTCACCGTGGGGGTGGGGATCTTTTGGTAATGTGCAGGGTTGTTCTTATAACAAATATATCTTTAGGAATTGTGGCAGAAAGGTTCAACTTCAGTCTCGTCAGACAATTAAACATTTTCCTCACACACTTTTTTCTTTTTGAGAAAAGGCTTCCCAGATATATGATGAACCTACCAGAATCAAATTTCATTATAAAAATATCCTTCAATTCTGGTGAGAAGTTGACTTCTCGGTATTGTTACGGCCATGCCATATCTTCTCCACTGTTGCTGACAGTGTTCACTGTGTTCCATGGTATAAGTAATGCTTTGGAAATTTTTTTGTACCCTTCACCTATCTGATACCATTCGACACTGAGATTCTCTGGTGTTTTTTGTAATCTCTGTAATCTCCATGGCTGTTGCTGCAAGCTGCACCCAAGTTAAAGTCCTGAAAATCCTACTACTGTAGAAGAGCTGAACTGTATTTAAGGTGAATTAAATAAATTGAATTACAATATTTAACATCCTATTATAAGAGTATATAATATCTTTATGCAAAAAATGATTCTTTTTTTTGCTTTTTGGGTGAATTGTTCAGGTTACCGGTCACATTACTCAGGGTGGATATGAATGTGTCCTGGGCCTCTAGTGACATGCATACAGCAGTCCACCTGTGACATGACCCACCCATATCACCCATAATGCCAGGTGTGAACAGGGCTTTAGACATACCAAAACCCTGGACCATTAAAGCATGAAATGCTCACAAGGCAAGTCTTTCACTTTTAAAACCTCAAACCAATAAAATTTAACAGATTACCATCAAACATACGAGTTAAATGAGGCTAAATTCAAAAACATTTTAGAGCTATTTTAGCTAGTTTGATCAAAAACACTTTAAAAAATAGACCACATATGACAATATGCCAGTATACAACAAGCATGTGAGTACACGGCAAGTTAATGTCTGGAAACCTAATATACAGTTTCACCTCTGTGACCTTGAAAAGTAGGTCAAGGTCACTCACACACAAACTCATCCCAGCACTCATAGTAGTGAGTCTGCGTACCAAATTTGAAAGCCCCAGCTTCAGCGAGTGGCAAGTAAATGGCCTGGAAACTAAAGTGAGACGGACAGACGGAACACATTCCTATAGCTCCCGAGCCACTTGGTGGGCAGGAGCTTAAAAATAGACTAGCGCACGTAAAAGTAGTGATAATGTGCCATCTATGCCTGATGAGGGAACTGGTCTCCATGTGCTTGTCTTACATTATGATTTATAGTACATGGGCGTGGCTAAAGTGCCAAAAACCCTCTCAGATTTAGAGACGAGATGGCTGGGGTTTGACTCAAGGTCAAAGGTGTGTAGGGAAAGTGATGTGGTTAGGGTGCTGGGCTTATGATCGAGAGGTTGTGCGTTTGAATCCCCCACCGTGCTAAGACACCTGGGAAAGGTGTTAACCACAAGTGTGCCTCTGTCCACCCAGCAGTATAAATGGGTACCAGTAAATATTAGGAAGTATTTTTTTCAAAGAGGGACTAGCGGCCCATCCAGGAGGAGTTGAGTTCATAGCTGCCCAACAGACTTTACCCTTTAAAGGTGAAAGGAATTGTCAAAGGTCAAGGTTATGGTTTTTTTTATGGTTTATTATGGTTTCCTGTTAGTGTTCCACAGTAACAGCATATCAGTTAGCACTTGTTTCGAAGTTATCGGCGCTCAAAACCCCATGACCTTGATTTTGACCTTTTGAGGTCACTCAAGGCCAAAGAGGATTAAGCAGCATATGGTTTCCTCTCCGTCCCTCTATGGGTCTCACAAGTCACGTATATAAGCAATTTCAATCTCTATAAGTTAGTAAGTGACCATGTGCTGACCTTCACCTTTGACAATCCAAAATCAAATCACCTGTCACTCAGGTAGGGTGGTGTCACCACCAAGTTTGGTGAAGTTTGGTCAGGATTTAGTTCCCAGTCAAACTGACATTAACAAATGCTGGTGATTATAATACCACCTTTGTGAGAGGTAATGAATATAAACATGATGGACGTGTGTGTATAAACAATCCTTCGGTTCAGACTGTCTCACTCCACCCTTGCTCTTGATACAGGACTACGGGTACCTGCCTTATACACGAGGAAGGACGTTACGTGTCCGCTATCAGCCTGGTAGTCCAGCCAGAAGAGTTCGGTGCCTGTGATCTCCTGCTCTGTGCTCGAGCTGCTCTCGTTCCACTCCTCCAGATCGCCACCAGCTCCGGCCTCAGAACCGCCTGCAGTTCAGTGTTCACGCAAACAGACATGAAAATATTACTGAGAATCTCCTCGACACACCTGTGTATCTATCTAACAACTCTAGCATTGTTAAAAAGAAATGTGAAGTTCATAACACTGGATGCGCTGCAGGAACAATGATTTACTGTGATAGGTATAATCACTCAACTGCTTACTCCGACTAGGGTCGCGGGGAGGCTGGTGCCTATCTCAGCCGACACTGGGCGAAGGTGGGTACACCCTGAACAGCTCTTCAGGCCATCGCAAAGCAACAGACACACCATTATTCACAGCCACATTCACACCTAGGGGCAATTTGGAACAGCCAGTTAGCCTCGTGCATGTCTTTGGACTGTGGGAGGAAACTGGAGAACATGGAGGAAACCCATGCAAGCACAGGGAAAACAGGCAAACTCCACACAGAAACACCCGAGTCTGGGAATCAAACCAAGGACCTACTTGCGACGAGGTGGACGTGCTAACTACTATGTCACCGTGCCGCCCCTGGATGGAAGCAACTGTTACCTCCAAACGATGAACTACATTGGAGTTTGGAGAAATAACGATAACTGCAAGTTAGGAATTCTAGTGCAAAAACATTTAGAACTCATCACTGCAATCCGACCAGGAAGAGTAAATGTTAAAACTCTTTCCTGTTTGAAGAGCTTTCAGGTAAATAGTTTGCATTGCTGTACGGCAACAACACAACATGTAATCTGATTGGTTGACGCATCAGCAATAAATTATGTATGAACCTTTGAGTAAGTCTGTTTGGCATTATTTATTTATTCATTTATTTAAACACTTGAGTCTAGTGGCTCATTAGAGCCGGAGATTATCCCGGTCTTAACTGGACACTTGTCCATCGCAGCACTTTTACTCGAACCCATTTATACTGCTGAGTGGACACTTGTGGTTAAGACCTTGTCCAGGGATCTTAGCATGGTGGGGGTCTAACAGGGATTTCAACCCTGCAAGTTAGCTGTTAGTGAGCTGCACTGTGCTCTATGATCATCAGCAGCTTCCACGAGAAGGGAAACAAGCAGGAAGCCACCTGTCACAAATGCATACGCTAGATGAGGAGTTTAGTGTAGACTGGCAACCCAAGAGATACAAGAAACAAAACACAAATTGAAACAGGTGAGTACAACATGTAGACCAGCTAACAAGAACAAACTAAGCAAAATGAGCAAGATGGGAAAACCCCCCAACAGAAAACTTGGAATATCCTTTAAACCAGAAATCTAGAACCCAACAAAGATAACCGAGGCTGATTCTGTGATGGCCGCTGAAAGGTGTAACGCTCCACACATCAGCAATATTATGAGAGAAAGCTGATTGCGTTTCCAAATACCGCCCAGTCTGGGAAACGCAATTCGCTGCCGAGATCAGAGGTGACACGGTGACACAACCAAAACCCTCACAGACATGAAGGAAGACTCGTTCAGAAGTGGGCAAGTAACCGCGCCTGAAATGAACTAAAATACTCCGCCGTTTTAAAATGACATACATTAAACTGCTTCTTAACTTCATTTGCTCGGTCTGTACTGAGAAATCCCAGCCCTTAGCCCTTTCTGTGGACTTGGTGATGACCCAGTCTGTGCTGACCTGAGCCTGAGACATCTCTGTATAGACCATTGGTTTATAAGCAGTTTTAATGAATGTAACTGCCTGCAACAACCCTGCGAACGTTCAAGTTTAGGAAACTGGGGCTGTTCAATCACAGAATTTTCTAAAATATCCATGTACGCTGTTACAAAAATTCCCTGCTCTGGAAGGCATCCAAACATGTTCCAGCCATGCAGAACAGCATAGCATGTAATAAAGGGATGCTCTGTTTCTCTTTTTCTTGTTCACACACTCTCTACACACACACACACACACACACACACACACACACCTGTATCAGTGTCATCATTCACACTGATAAAATCTGGTCAGTGGTTACATACTGGTCCATTTCCTCTGATGGGTGTGGGGTAAGAAAGCGCTGTGTGCCTAAACCTGCAACCTGTCCCACATAACAGAGGGCATAATAAAGGAGCAGCTGCATGTCATTACTTTAAATATAAAAGTGAGGATTTTACTGCGATGGCGAGGATGGTAAACCTCCCGGTCTGGTCTGCGGGGTCGGCGTGGGGCCGCTGTGTGTCTGAGCTTCTGCTTCTCTTTGGCCTGTTTAACCTCCCGGTCATAATCATCCCTTTAAAACAACACACACTGATTTAAAAAATGAAGTGGACCAAATATCAACTTACAGCACATGAATTCTTAATACTTTAGTATTATACACCAGTGTGCAGTGAATACAGTGTAGGAGTTTGCAATATTATTATTATTATTATTATTATTATTATTCGGGGTTCAAGCATTAGCTTGGAGCCCCTACTGTTTTTACTCGGTTTATTATTTTTAATACTACTTCTTTACTAATTCTTTATCAGTTATACTTTTTATCAGTCTCTCTGGTTTTCATCACTCCGTCACCCCTCGTACTCTTTATCAGTCTCTCTGGTTTTCATCACTCC
>JAOUQZ010000027.1:14911237-14921241 GCA_028564935.1 Neosilurus hyrtlii
CAGAAACAAAGCCCTCCTAGGCAACACCTGAACCACTTCACACTGAATAAATTAAAGCACACCATTCAAACGTTGATGAGTGTATATAAACTGTGGTAAAAATATGTTCTTAATAAATCCCCTGATGAGTGGGCAACCATGAAACAGGCTTGTCAGGATGAAATTGTAGTACTGTTATTTTTTCCCACATACAATATATATATATATATTATTTTAGTATCAATATCAAGTTCTGTAAAAATTTGCACTAAAATGTTCAATAAATGCAAATGTTCTGCCTTCACCTTTGTGATCAGGTGCACACTACACGATGACTAGTGCTAACTGGAGCTTGGTGACTAGCGTACCCATATGGTTAATAGGAACAGCAAAAATAAAACAAATATGATATGATTCCTGGGGCCACACAATAATAATACAAAATAAAAAATAAAGAAAAAGAGAGAACGCTTGGTTTTCTGCCCTTTAGCGCTGGTTTTCTTTGCAGAACTGACACTCCTGTCTGCCCATAGCCACTGTTTACCTACACATTTCTCTTTTTTCATACAAAACAGTGACAACATCACATGATAGACAGTTTCCGTGGTTATTTTCATGAGATAACAGGATTCGGGGCTCCCACGCTGTTCAGCAGAAACGCACTCACCCTACTGACGCGAGATTGCAAGTGTGAATCCTGGTGGTGCAAGCTGTCAGGAAACAAAACAAAACAAAACAAAACAAAACAAAAAGATTATGAAAGATTGTGTAGCATGTGCACCTCGTTTGCAAGCGATCGTGTAGTGTGCACTCCCCTATAGTATCACAACACACCAGATCACAAGCGTTTAACCCCCTTGTGTGAAACTCAGCAACTCTGAGATTTGGAAAGTCACTCAGCCTCAGCGGTTCCTTACTAACAGTCATGCTGCAGCCACTTCAGTAGCAACTTTTGGGCACATATATCACATGTTGTACTTAAAAGACCAGGTAATCCCATGGTTAGCAGGATTAAGTGAGCCAGTGGCATTCCTTTAGCCTGTACCTGGACGGCTGAGCAAGCGCCGCTCACTGCTTTACTCTCCGCAAAGTGGCACATTTCACTATCTGAGCCCCTCCCTTCTTCACATCCACAACATCCGGCTATCAAGAGCGAGGAGGCGGAGAAGGTGGGGTGACGAGCAGCAGAGTACAGCACAGCGACAGCAGCAGATGGGACAATCCAGAAAGTGGTAGGGTCAAGGGAAAGTGGCATAAATGCAGAATGGAGACGTATGTGAATTGGAAAGAGAAAGAAGGAGAGGGCATCAGGAAAAGTGTAGCCAAAAGATAGAGTTAAGGACAGAGGAGGATATGGGAGAGATGGAGAGATGGTTCAGTCCATAGTGAGATAGACAGTGGGGGACATGGAAATAGGAGAGACAGAAAGGAGAAGCATCAGAAATGTGTACAGGTAAAAAGCAGTGCTGCACGCAAGAAGAACAAACATATTTATAGTCTACAAAACAGCAACACCAACAAAAAAAGAATTTTAATGAAGAATATACAAAAGCAATGGGAAGCCCATGAAGAGGAACCAGAACAGATTAAGTGACTAAACCATTATAATGTACCAGGAAATAGACACCACAGCAGGGATAATGTATGATTTACGAACCTAAAACTAGGTCATTAACTAGACTTGTCATTCACTGTGTTTTTTGGATTTGCGCTGTTTGGATTTAAATATGATGAATAGCCTTGTCTGAAGATTTAATGTGAAAGCACAATTTTCTGTTCGAATACACATTCGAACTGCAATCCACTTCCAAAAAATGTCGGGATTTCCGGAAGTGTTCCTGAGCCCATGCAGTGATTACCATGACAGCATCATGCCTGTTTTTAATGCAGTGTCAACAGAGGGCTCAAAGATCGTGGGCATCCTATATTCATTTTCAGCCGTATCCCTTAGCACAGGTATGTCTCCAGATTCTCTGAACATTGTAATGATATTATATTATTATTCTTCCTCAATTTATCAACACGGTTTTGTTTTGTTTTTTTTGGATTGGTGGGTGAACCTCTGCGAAGATGCTCTTCTTCTGTGTAATAACCAGGCATGTTACTGATCTCTTGTCAACTAACCAAAATAATATAACATAAAACTTACTTTTCCAGCCTTTTGCTGGCCTTTCTTTACATTTTTGAGATGTGTTGCTGCCAACAAATTCAAAATGGGCTGCTATTTTTCAGGAAATACTAAAATGTCTTACTTGATATATGATATGATATATGTTTTCTATGGTCTACGGTCAATTAAATGTGGATTTATGTTTTTGTTTTTTGTTTTCTACATATAGTACAATGTCCCAACTTTTTTGGAATTGGGGTTGTAAATAACTGACAGTGTCCCACTTACTAACACTCATTGTTAAGCGATTTGACTGGTGATTGGTTCCTCCTTAGGGGGCAGAATGAAAATGAAGTGATGACAGTGTGTGCATGCCAAGGGACAAACATGACCATAATGCACTGGGGGTATTTGGGGAAAAACAAAGTGTCATACAGTATTACCAAAACTGCTATAATGCTTTTGGTAGAGGACCAAAAACTTGTAGAATCCTTCATAAAACTCAACTATTCCTTCAGTTATGTTTTTAATAAAATTAATATGATCTGTGAAGGTTGTTAATACTTTTAAAACCCTTAAATGACACCATTTGGCATTATTCCTTTCACAAAACCCAATGTAGCACAATTGTAATTCATTTCCTCAGTGGAAATGGAGCTACGTGTTTTGTTAATGAATGAACTTTAGCATTATTTGAACAGGGATGACATGATGTTTCCTTCAAATTAGCTTTAATCTGATACATTTTCGCTGTTAAACCAAATAATTCACATAAAAACACAGAATTTAACATAACAAGTAATATATTTCTTTAATGACAGATCAAAATTTAATTATTGTTTATATAGTCGCTGTCCACTTTATTAGGAACACCTGTACACCTTTACATTTCCACAGTTCTCTAACTAGCCAATCAGGTGGCATCAGCGCAATGCATGAAATTAGGTGAATAGGTGAAATGTTCAAATCAAACATCCGAATAAAAAACAAGACAAAAATAAATCCAAAAACAAGGACCTGAAGCTGATGTGAATACAAGATCACCATAACTGTACAATATTCTCTTTTCAGTCTTCTTCAGTCTTCAGTCTGTCTGCATGCACAGTAGCCTCAGTTTCTGCTTCTTGGTTGACAGTAGTGGTGCTTTCTGCTGTTGTAACTCGTCCGCCTCAAGGTTTTACATGTTGTGGGTTCTGAGCTGCTTTTCTGCTCACTGTGTTTGTAAAGAGCGGTTATTTTAAGTACCACAGCATTCCATGTTCACCTCTGACCTCTCTCCTTAACAAGATGTTCCTGCCTGAAGAAATGCCACTCAGTGAATGGGTTTTTTTCTTTTCTTATTCTTTTTGCACCCATTTTGTGTTAACTCAAGAAGCCATATCAGTCACAGTGACAGAGACGACTCTGAACATAACCTGCTCATGTTGGCGTGAGTATCTACATGCTGCCACATGATTGGAAAATTACAAGGGCACATGCACAGTGGCGAACTGGTTTGCACATCCACCTTACAGCAAGAAGGTATCGGACTCGATGATGGTGTTTCTGTGTGGAGTTTGCATGTTCTCCCCGTGCTTGCATGGGTTTCCTCCAGGTACTACAGTTTCCACCCACAGTCCAAAGACATGCACATTTGGCTAATTGGCTCTTAGGTGTGAGTGTAAGTGGCTATGTGTGTTGGCTCTGCAATGGACCCCGCCCTTGCCCATAGTCGGCTGAGATAGGTTCCAGCCTTTCCCCGACCTTAATAGCAATAAGCAGTTCAACAAATAAATGAACAAATGAATGAAGTGCATGAGCAGATATACAGGTGTTCCTAATAAATGCACAGTGAGTGTATTTCTGTTTATTTTTAATATTTCTGTTGGTATGTTTAATAGATATCTTGCCGAAATTATATAAAAAAAAACAGCATTTATGTGAATAATAATTAAGTGTTTCTACTCATGATCTGACAT
Source organism: Neosilurus hyrtlii (assembly GCA_028564935.1). Classification (NCBI taxonomy): domain Eukaryota; kingdom Metazoa; phylum Chordata; class Actinopteri; order Siluriformes; family Plotosidae; genus Neosilurus; species Neosilurus hyrtlii. Next base: position 14,915,285 of record JAOUQZ010000027.1, read on the forward strand.
AAACACTGTGCTAGTGAAGTTAAGAACTGTTAATCTTTCTCCAAAAAGCTAATAAAGACTAAATTTGCTGTGCTACTTGTCAACATGCCCAGTAAATCTCTAGCACTCTTTGTACTAATACAAGGCAGTAAAGCTTAGTCCATAACTGGAAGCCTAGGCCCAGGCCTGCTCAGAAGCCCACCTTGCTTTCCCGGCCAAGGATGGCGTAGCCCATGAACTGCTCTGCATCAGCATCCAACTCATCAGCTTCCTGCTGCCCATCTATAATGAACTCCTGACCCTCACCCTCACCTTTTCCTCGCCGAACCACCTTCCTCACGACCTACACCACCATGACAGCCATGGAGTCCAAGTGAAAACAAAAGGAGCAAACAAGAGAAATAGATGAGATGACATTAAACAATAATAATGATAATAATTAAAAAAAAAACACTAACAAAAAAGTCATTGAAAAAATAAATGAAAATGTAAGAGATGATTTTATGTAGGGTGTAAGCTATAATGAAAGAAAAAAAGGGCATGGAAGTAGAAATAATGCAAACCCGAGCTTTGTGGTGATCAAGAGGATGTGAAGACTGTAACCAGGAAGCTTCTATTCCTTTCTCGCTAACTTTCAAATCATTTAAAAAGAATCGTTTCTTCTGTACCTTAACCACACTCCCACTCTCTACTTTACCTATTGTTTTTCATCTCACGTTCTAATGAAAAATAGAAGTGAAAATTACTGTGTTGCAACAGTGCTTTCAGCATCGTTTGTCTATGTCATTCTTAATCTTAGCAATATTTGACTCAAAGAAAATGAGGCAAATGCAGCAAAACATGTGAAACATGATAAATGGCCCATCAGTGCCAGTCCTACTTTGCAAGGCTTTTAAATGCCTGTGCCACCCTAGTGGATAAATGATTTGATTCTGTAGTCATGATTTTTAAAATGGTCTTAAACCTATAAGTACCTGATCTTCCTAGATTCTCATATGGTCCTCAATCATCCATCTACTGAGAATCCACTTATGGATAGGGCTGGGCAATATATCAGTAAATCATATATATAATTCATAGTGTCATGACCGTTCATATCATTACATAACTGAATACTGTGAGGATTGTGATTTAGCAGAAATGTCACATTTCCTTAAGAAATGGACAAGCCCTCGCCCTAGCTTCAGACATTTTCATGATATAAATTATATATTGTAGTAAATTGTAATAATGAATATTAATCAATATTAAGTGCCCCAATTTAAACCAAATTAACGATATAAACCAGGATTTTAAGTAATGCACCTACACAATATATTTCAAAGTGGTGAAGTGAAATAAAAAAAAAGAAAAGAAAAGAAAATTATATTAAAAAAATTTAAAAAATGAAAAGCGAAAAGTGGTGTGTATATGTATTCACTCCTTTGCTATAAAACCCCCAAATAAGATCTGGCATTACCAATTACCTTCAGAGGTCACATAATCAGTTAAATAAGGTCCACTTATGTGTCTAAGTGTCACATGATTTTAGTATATATGCTCCTGATCTTAAAGGCCCCACAGTCTGCAACATCACTATTAAAGAGGCACCATAAAGCAAGTGATATCATAAAGCTCTCCAAACAGGTAAGGGACAAAGTTGTGGAGAAGTACAAATCAGGGTTGGGTTATAAACATTTTTTTACCAAAACTCAGACTGTGCAATTAGTGCAGTAATCAAAGAGAAAAGAAACCAAACGTAACCCTGAAGGAGCTTAAAAGCTCCATAGTGGCTGTATCTGTCTACTGTATCGGTCCACATTACACAGAGTTGAGTTTTTTTTGGCAGAGTAGCCAAAATTAAGCCACTGCTGGCAGAAAAAAGCCCATTTAGGGCTCACCAAATGGCACATAGTAAGACCCCCAAACATATGGAAGAAGGTCCTTTGGTCAGATGGGACTAAATTTTATCTTTACATGAGAGAAAACGTTATGTCTAGGGCAAACCCAACACCTCTTTATCACCCCAAGAACACTATCCTCACAATGAAGCATGGCGGTGGCAGTATCATGCTGTGGGGATGTTTTTCATTGGCAGGGACTGAGAAACTGGTAGAATTGAGGGAATGGTGCTAATGGGTGAATGGGTAAACTACCTCTTGTTTGCTTCACACTAAAAAATTATTTGCCTCTTTCAGGAAATTATTGGGTAAATTAATTGATTAATCCCCCTCACACATCTGTGTGAAAGTATGTGAGGGGTTCATTATGGGGTTTGATGAGTGGTACATCCTCCAGGGCCAAAAAATCTCTCGTTATACCTGGGATCACTCACATTGAAAACATTTATAAATATTTTAATGTGGACCAGGCATTAGGTGGTGTAATTCTAGCCACTCAGGACACACGTCAACATAGGCATATAATGAAATTGTCATTCAGTCACTCATGAACAGAATGGAGGAACAGCAAACAAAATAATTATTACTGCAATAATTATTTTGTCCCAGCTGTTCAAGGATGATGATTTCATTTGAGTTGATAAATGTAGAGGTGACTTTGCTGTAAGCAACAGGTGGTACGATGGGAAAGCTGACCTTTTTGGTGACGATGTTGCCATGCTCATCTGTAAACTGCTCCTCACTCACTTGCTCTCCAGGAAGATCCACAGCTTCATCACCCTATGTAATATATGACAGCATAAAAGCAGTGAGAAAATCCTAAAGTTAAAAAAAAAACAACAAACAAACAAAAAAAAAACCTTGGGAAGTAGAAGTCAAAAAAGTAGAAGTGTTTTGATCTCACAAGCAAGTGTATCAGCCAAACGCAACGCTGTCTTGCTTCAGGTAGCGCAGCTGATGGGTCATGTCATTTCAGGATGAATATAATATAATGAGCATGCAAAAGCCATACAAGTCAAAGACTAGACACACTTTTTTGGGGGTATTTGTAACTGTACATCATGCTTGTTTGATAAAGACATTATTCCATATTCGCATCATGTCCAGGTATTGGATTCGTCCACAACACTAAACATTTGCCATGAGAGAAAACAAAACATTAAACAGGCTTTATTGATTTATTTTTATTCATTCATCCATTTTCTGAACATATCTGAACATATATATATATATATATGTGTGTGTGTGTGTGTGTGTGTGTGTGTGTGTGTGTGTGTGTGTGTGTGTGTGTGTGTTTGTGTATGTACTGCATTACTGTTACTTCAGAAACAGAAGCTGCTTACCCCTATTAGTTTCATGAGAGGCTGAAGCTTTTTACAGCCAACACTGGATGAAGGAGGGGTACAACCTGGGCAGCTCACCAGGCCAACACTCACAAGTATTCAGACTCAAACTCACAACTAGGGGCAATTTGGAACAACCATTTATCCTAATGTGGATGTCTTGTGGGAGGAAACCGGAGTACCCGGAGGAAACCCATGCAAACTCCACGCAGAAACGTCTAAGCCTGGGATTTGTATCCAGGAATTTCTTTCTTTGAAGCGGATGTGCTAACCACTACGCCACCATGCCGTCCCAATGCCAGTACAATGTGAATATAATATAACGAGTACTTTAGTACTGTATTCTTCTTGAGTATTTCATTGAGAAGCCTACAAAAACCTAACACACGCTCACTCATTTGCTGAATCCTAACAGGGTGGCGGGTAGGCTGGTGCCTATCTTAGCCGACACTAGACAAAGGTGGGGTACATCCTGATCAGCTCGGCAGACCGCAGCAGGGCAATACACACACATTCACACTCACATCTAGGGGCAATTTGGAATAGCCAGTTAGCCTGAAATGCATGTCTTTGGACTGTAGTAGGAAACCCACACAAGCACGGTGAGAACATGCACACTTCACACAGAAACGCCCAAGGCTGGGCCTCAAACCCAGGTCCTTCTTGCTCTGTTGTGGACATGCTAACCTCTAATCCACTGTGCCACCTCGATACTACTTCCTGATGAACATCGGCTATTGTATCCTAAATATTTTGTAATGAAATTCTGAAATGGGATTCACACCAGATGGGTCATGTGTCACGTCAACCCCTCACTCCGTACTCTTTTCATCCGAGTGGCTGGTACTTTGATTTTAACCCGTTTTGGTAACTCCAAAAGTCCGGTATTAATTATGAATAGGAGAATCTGCATTTTTTTTGTTCTGAGAATATGATGAATTCTTTTATGTTTAATTATTAACGGAATTAGCTATTTCATAAGCTACTGGAAACCCTCACCAATAAATTCAATGCAGCACAGCTGTTAACTGATCCAGTGTTTCCCAGCCGTTTTTCATTAGTCGGCCACTATCATATTGGAGACTAATCCTCGCACATGATGGGTATACATACAGCATATCATATACTGGAAATATAATTATAATGTACATTCATTCATTCATTTTCTCAGCCACTTAATCCTAATTAGGGTCACGAGGAGGCTGGCGCCTAACTCCGCCAACTCTGGGCGAAGTGGGCGTACACTCTGTACAGCTCACCAGGCCATCACAGAGCCAACACACACAACCATTCATACTCACACACACACACACCAAGGGGTGATTTGGATTAGCCAATTGACCTACTGTGCATGTTTTTGGACTGTGGGAGGAAACTAGAGTAAGGAGCGAGGAAACCCACACAAGCAAACCCCACACAGAAACACCCGAGCCCGGTAATCAAATCCGGGACCTTCTTCATGTGAGGCAGACTTGCAAACCACTGCGCCAGTCCATCGCAGGACCATACAACCATTCACACTCATATTTACATCTAGGGGAAATTTGGAAGAACCAATTAGCCTAATCCTGTGAGCTGTCCAGGGTGTACTCTGCACTTACCCAGAGTCGGCTGAGATGAACGCCAGTCTCCCCGTGACTCTAGGAATAAGCAGCTCAGAAAATGGCTTGTGCAAGGAAACTAGAGTACCCAGAGTAAACCCACACAAATAAGCAAACTTCACACAGAAACACCCTCACCAAGCCTGGAACTCGAACCCTGGACCTTCTTGCCTTCAGGCAGACATGCTAACCACTGCACCACCATACCTAGATACAATATGACTTTACCCTTAATTTGAATATCTCTTGAAATAATTATTTGCTTATTTAATCAGTACTGTTTTTTTAACCCAATAGTACAATACAAATTATATATTTATGCCATTTTAGCAGTTGACCCCATCCATAGGTGGGGCCGGTGATGTAGTGGTTAGGTGCTGGGCTCATGATCGAGAGGTTGTGAGTTTGTAACTCTGTTAGACCCTCACCATGCTAAGACCCCTGGGCAAGGTCTTAATCACAACTGTGCCTCTGTCCACCTAGCAGTATAAATGGGTACCAGTAAAAAATACTGGGAAGGTAACCTGCGATGGGTTAGCAGGAGTCGTTGGAAACCAGGGATATTCTCCAGTAGGCGTGTGTGTAAAAAGCCCAACAGACTTACCTTACCCATCCAGAGTCACAAACATTTACACAACTGAGTAAGTCTGGGTGAACGGCTTGGCTCAAGGGCCCCAACAATGATAATTTGATTGTGCTGGGATTTGAACAACCTTCCAACCAGTAGTCTAAGTTTTGACAGTTGAGCTACTACTGCCCCATTCACACCAATAACATAGACAGCACACTCCAGATGAGCCAGTCTACAATAGTAACAAGTGTAAACATACACTGCTCAGCCAAAAAAATAAGTTCCTGCACACAAATATTTTGTTGGAGTGTCTTAATGCTTGATCACAGCAGGAAATCACCATGGCATTGTTGCTTCAGTTGATCCGGTCGAGGCTCAGCATAATATAGCAATACAAGGAAGTCAGCTGATGACCAGAATGTTCTGAATGAGCAGGTAATCACATCAATGGACTTCATATAAAATGGGGACTCAAGTAATGAAAGAGGGGTACAAGGAGCACGAGAAATCATTCATTCATTCATCTTCTGAACCGCTTATTCCTAATTAGGGTCGCGGGGAGGCTGGCGCCCATCTCAGCCGA
>JAOUQZ010000027.1:14930388-14950508 GCA_028564935.1 Neosilurus hyrtlii
TTTCTACTTTAGGTCACAGATAGCAATTATTTTAAGCTTTCAGATTTTTAAAAAAAGAAACATTTACTTTTTAGAAAATATTCCGTCAGCACTGACGCCGCACAAGTGGTTGTAGAAAGGTTTTGTACTAGTGTAGAGGTATTGGTAAGGTACTGGTAATAGCAGCTAGAATCTAATAAGTAAAGGAGTCTGGACTCTGATGCACAGTGGAGGGTCCTGTATTACTCAAGACACTTACTAATTATCTATTCAAAGGTGATTATATTAATTTAAAAATGGTTTGATTTCTTTCGCTAAATCAGGGGAGTCAAACTCAATTTCACTGAGGCCTACAAAAATTTCTAGGTGATCAAGAGCCGAATAATCACTAAACCTTTATTCTAAAAGGAAAACCTTGAAATCTGCATGGCAAAATGACTCGTTCAGGTATTTGTCGTCTTTTCCTTTATTCATTTCCCTTTTGTGACAACACATGAGAGAGACAAGCTAGCTTGTGTTCGTTCTTGAGTTATGAAATACTTGGTTGCTGCCACCTAGTGGAAGGATGATGAATTAGTTTTCATGGTAATGGTTGATGCAAAGAATATACGATAGTCATATTCTTTGAAATCTCTCGCAGGCCACATCAAATAAGGGCCTTGACTTTAACACCTGTGGACTAATGACATACTCCATAGCAATTGTCTATTATACAATAATTGACCTCTGAATACTGTAATCAACCAATCATTATCAAGCATTGAAATCAGTGTGTAATAACATGTAATAGTGTTGTGTAAGGTCACATGTAAGACTGGCATGACAGGGATGACACTTGGGCTTCTTGTGCATAAACAGATATACACACAGACAGATAAACACAACATAAAGTGAGATAAATAAATAGATTGGTGACACTCAGGAAGGGTCAGTGCTGAGCACATATATACACATGTACATAGAACAGACAGTTACTGATGCAAACACAACAAAGTGCTAATTTTAATCATAGCCATGATTAAAAATTATAATAATTATAACAGAGATTTATTACTAACACGAAAACACAAAAGGACAGAATTAAGGCAATGGAGATGCAAACGTCACAGATAAGAACAAAGAACACAGGACAGACATGAACAAAGAAGTTCACAGTACAGTACAGTGACGGAAAAGCGTGAACTAAATCCAGAACGCTGTTTTGATTTCTCGTTTAAATGCAGTAACAGCAGAAGTGGGAAGGCTTTGAGTCTCTATACTGCATGCCATGCTGGGCGATCTCAGCTCAGCCCTTCTACATGCAAAACATACGTAAAGCATGCCAAAGTGCACACTATCTGAAGGGCATTCTCATGGTAATTTAGGACCAAATGTATACAGAGCAGTTTCCATGAGGATTCAACACTCTTCTGAATGCTTGTGTACACGTCTCCAGAGAACACACAGCAAACACTGCTCGGTCTGATGGACGACAAATTCAAGGAAAACCGCCCAAAAAGTTTTTCATTTATAATATCCATGAAACTAACCCCAGTGTTCAACGTCAGTGATTGATAACTTTCTCATAGATTCAAATGAATGTCACTTATGATAGTCTCTGTTTTCTATTGAAGCACATCCGGATTGGCCCCTTTGTGGATGAAACCACAATAATGAATCTTCTTTCAAAGGCTTTCACCAAGTTGATCCAAATTCAAGGTCAACTGAAGCTTCTCGAGCATTTTTTACATGCAATAAAGAACAATATTATACTGTATTACTTGCTTAATTGTATCATAGCATACACACATTGTAATGCAGTGAAGCATTTCCATTTGTTTTGTTTCTGCACTCCTTTATTCGGGGTTTTCCTTTCATTTCTCATCCCGTCTCCAGGCCTATGTACATATAGTGTTTCCATAAGCCTTATGAGTGTCAGTCGATGACGCTGGAGTATGAGTATGCCAAATATTTCAGGCAAAGCCCTTCAAAAATAATACAGAAAGTCCACAGATTCAATTTCTACATGCACAAGCAGAGATGAAGTCAAAACAGCAATGGGCCTCAAGTGCATGCATACAGGCATCAGGGGAAAGAAGAGAGGAGAGCAGAGGGGTGTGTAGGTGGAAATAACAGAACAGACAGATAGAAAAAGGGAGGACAGGAGAAGACCACAGAGAGAGGGAGACAGGAGACAGAGACAGAAGGTGACAGGGTCAGAAACACCTCCCTCCTGCAGGGGACACTGAGTGTACAGCTAATGAGAAAGGAATTGTAATCAGAAAAAAAAATAAAAGAAAAAATCAACAGTAAGATTGGTGGTGTGTTTTTGCAGGGGGGTGGGGGGGGTAGGCTTAAATAGCAAGCCTAAGGATAAAGAGGTGACGGCCAGAGGTCAACATGAAGTCTGTATGAGGTCAAAGGTCAGAGGAGGAGAAGGAGGAGGTGGAGGAGGAGGAGGAGGAGGTGGAGGAGGAAGAGACTAGGCTGTAGATGATATGTCCAGTGATCACAAAGATAGGGGTCAAAGGAACAGGGATGACACTTTGCTTGGACTCAAGGGGTGTCGGACTGTATGTTTTGAATTCCTCAAAGCAAATTCTTCTCATTCAGTTTGCGTTTCCAGCATATCTACTGAGATTTTTTTAGAAACATATAGTTTTTTTGACAAAGGGCAGCTAATTAAACCAGAAGTAGCAAAGAGTTTTTAATGAGGTTGATAATGAGCTACTGTTATGACAGAACGAGGACATTGATTGTATTGTATAGACACACAATCATAAGTTTTCGTTGGTGTTTCCAAACTAGGCAACATGAACACAACACTTAGACAATGTCTTATTTTTTTTCTTTCCACCACACTTTATATGAGGCGTTAGCATGACAAGTATGCTCAGTGAGCTAATTACCATTTCTAAAATATGACCCTTTGTGTTCCAACACCGTAACTCAGCCTAGATCCGGCCTGAGATCCTGAGCGTCTGACTTCCTTCACGTCTTCACACTTCCATCATGGTCATGCCATAATAACGACCAAAACAACAGTATGCACAAGTTAGCATACCGCTCATGATTTATGGGGTCATTTTGGTCTACTAGAAAAGAGTGGATAATAAATAGGCAGCAAGTAAATTCATAAATCATGGGACAGTCATCTATGACCCAATTACATGCTAACGTTCCAGGTGTGAAGCAACGGCTATTATGTTTTTACTTATTTGAAAGAACAAACATCCATACACAAATAAGAATGGTCATGAAAAAGATGTGAGCAGGTTTGTAGGGATGTCCTTAGCCCTGGTCCTGGTGACAGCAGAATTGATGATGCAAGTGTTGTCAGCTACATTGTCAGTTTTAGGCAGTTAGAAAACAGGGAATGGCTGTAGCTGTTAGCTGGAGGTGAGGAGAAGCCTGATTTTGGGGTGGAAGGACTCACATGGAGCAGGGGAAAGGGTATTATGGAGGGTCAAGGCATTGAAGAATCTCTTACCATTTGCTATTCCGAGAGAGAGGTGGTCCCGGTCGTTGTGTCGCCGCCTTTCTTGTTCCTGGTTACCCTGTTGACCTTCTAGCATGTTCACAATGTCCATTCGGTCAATGCTCTTCAGCGCCATGAACAGGTTCTCCACTACAAGGACAGAAAGAAGTGCAGATCGTCATCATCGTCATCATCCCAAGCCTAGTGGCCCGTCACAGCCGGAGCTTATCTGGTTGCAGGGAGGCTGGAGCCTATCTCATCCGACACTGGGTAAAGGCTGTGTACTGAACATTAGTGTAGACTTGCACATTAGGCAAGTAGAGTATAGAGTGGTTGTTTCAAATTGCCCCTATGTGGGAGTGTGTGTGGCTGTGTTTGTGTGTTGGTCCTACAATGGACTTGTAAGCTGTTAAGGTTGTACCCAGAGTTGGCTGAGATAGGTTCTAGTAGAATTAAATGGCTCAGAAAATAAACTAAAATTTAGAAAAACGACATTTTGCAACTCATTACAGGAAATTCATCAATAAGAAATTAGGAAAATTGATTAATTATTTCCTTAAAAAATTGTCCCTTTTCTTCCAGATACACATCTAAGAGTATTTTCACTGTCTGATGGAGCACTTACTTTTGGCCCTCTTGCCTTCACGGCTAATCCATAAATTGAGCAGTGTTGAACTCTGTTCCAGGAGTGAGTTGGGGTTCTCCACACGAATCCTATTAATTTCATCCACATTGAATTGAAGTTCTCGGGCCAGTTCTACATGGGGATTAGGGATGATATTTCAAAACAATGATGAATGTGTGTAAAACTCCCCAGAAAGTACTGTTACTAACCCTGTCTAACAAACAGCTCTAGTATTTCTAAAGCATTACAACATTATTATTTTAATCATTGAATAACCTTAGAGAGAAAAGATTTATTAAAAACATTTGCTAACTTTTTATTTTTTCAATTTTGTGATTAATGTTCAAAAAACAATGAGACTCCATATGTGTCTTCATAAGGCATAGCTTAATAAGCACTCACTCACTCATTTACTCACTCACTCACCCACTCACTCACCCAACCATCCACTCACTCACTCACCCACACACTCAACCATCCACTCACTCACTCACCCACCCAACCATCCACTCACGCACTCACCCACACACCCAACCATCCACTGACTCACCCACTCACCCAACCATCCACTCACTCACTCACTCACCCACACACCCAACCATCCACTCACTCACTCACCCACACACCCAACCATCCACTGACTTACCCACTCACCCACCCAACCATCCACTCACTCACTCACCCACACAACCAACCATCCACTGACTCACCCACTCACCCACCCAACCATCCACTCACTCACTCACCCACACACCCAACCATCCTTTCACTCACTCACTCACTCACTCACTCACTCACACACCCAACCATCCACTGACTCACCCACTCACCCACTCACTCAATCAGCCACACACCCAACCATCCACTGACTCACCCACTCACTAACTCATTCACTCACTCACCCACTCACTAACTCATTCACTTACTCACCCATCCACCCACTCACTCACCCCCCCACTCACCCACCCACCCACTCACCAACACACCTACCCACTCACCCACCCACTCACTCACTCACCCACACACTCATTCAATCACTCACTCACTCGCCCACTCATGCTATTCACTTACTTACCCACCCACACACACACTCACCAGCCCAGCTCAGTCCCAGTTGTTCAGCTATTAAAGCCATCTTTAACTCCATCCTTTCCATGGTGCTCATTAATGCTGCAGGAATCAGATCATAATTGGCTCAGACCTTTTGCAGTTTAATGCAAGAGCTCAAATCTTTTAAAACCATGATCAAACACTGACAGTATGGAGTATACTGTAGTTGGGAAGCATATGTGATAGCTATTTGCAGTTCTTTTCTTACCTACGGTTGGTTCATTGAGAGCACTGTATCTCTCTCTCAGGGCCAAAGGGGTGAGTGTCCTCCTTCGGTCCTCACCCCCTCCAATCTGATTTGGACATGTAACAGGTTTATTCACAAGCACTTGTGTGTCACTGTATAAATGGGGAATATACAGTAAATCCATCAAAAAGTGTTGCATGGATGATTTTGATTACCTTTATGCATGCTGGCATGGTTATATTGAGGTTGCAGAGTACTTGCTGACTGTCCTCATACTTGGTAGACTTGCGTAGGAAGGACAAGAAGCCAGAGGGGTCCTTACTGCTGTCTCTAACCTGAAAGGGAAAACATTTAATGGTATAATATAATTCAACAAATTAATTCAAGGCCAGCCACGTGTAACTGTATAGATCCATTCAAACAAATGGGGTACCTTCACAGAGACAGGAAGTCTGTTATCTCTGAAGGCTTGAAAGCTGAAGCAACGAGGTTGTTGAGTAGCCTTCCTCATGGGGATCAAGTTCCCTGAGCACTCCAAGTGTAATGGCATGCCCTCCATTACCTGTAAATAATAGTACAGTATTACAGAACAGCACAAAATAACTTGTCCCAGCAACTTTAAAGTATACATGTGGTGAATTTGTATTACTAGCTCTTTTAAAACTATCACGTTTGACATCAGTGGTTCCCGTCAGACATCACCAGTCCTGCTTCTTGTCATGTACACGTGAGTGCTGCCACACTGCTCTACTACTAGCCATATGGAGCGACATGTTGCCTTCTTCACTGGCTGTTCCACTCCTGCTAATGATGGGAATTCATTGTTTTGTCCTATTGGCTGGGCTGCGTGCAGCAGACACCGGTAAATGATAACACATTATCGGCTAGTGCTGAGTTGTGTCGCCAGGAGTGTAAAGCATATAGCAACACAAACAACAAGAACAGAAATCAAGGAAAACATAACATAGCATCGGCACAGGCCGTACTCTGAAAATGTTTAGCTTCGGACACAATTCAGTAGTCTGCAAAGACCACTTCAACCCGACATGCTATCGGCGTGACCTCCAGGCAGAACTACTAGGCACGAAGCCCAAGCTTTTACGTCTAAAACCGAATGCTGTTCCAATGGAATGGTGATGGAGGGAACCAGTAAAAGGTCAGAGCCTTTAGTATGCAGGGAGTTTTATCACCTAAAATGTCACTCGCTGCTTGTTTACTTGCTGTGGACAACCCGACCCAATGAGTTCATTTTACTACACCTTGGTTCAGCCCCCGCTAGTAATCCACGGGATAAAATTGCCGGGTATAGTGCTTATATGGTCATTTATGTTAAAATAAGCTCTATATTGCTTAAACATGATACATTATGCAGTATTAACCAATGCTGGTACTCTTTAATAAGAAAACGTGAACCCCCGTTCATTCATGTAATTGTTTAAAGAACAGGAATGAGCAATGGTACTGGTGTTCCTGGTAAAGAAACAATACATCTCACTATGAGGACGGTAAATCTCACTATGAACACTTTACATATTTCCTTGGGGCACTAAGGCCAGGAATACACACACTACCTTCTTTATGATTACACCAGCAGCTCTGTGGTAGCAATTCTACAGCAGTGATATTGCTTTCTTTATTGTTTAGTTGTGAGTTTCTGTACTGCTGCTGAATGCCGTAGCTATAACTCTCTTAACATAAAGCACCACTTCTGTACCTTTTCTTTATCTTGGTATTTTTATCCATGGAAAAACTTCTAACCTCTATGTCTCTGCTTCGAGCAACTTCAGTGAAGTTTTCATGCTGTTCTAAGGTCTTGTCCATCTTGTCATCAGTCATGCAGTAGCAGCGCAATCGACCCTCCCGTGCCTCATTCATCTTCGCAAACACCACAAATTTAGCCATATATGGCACTGCTGACAGCTCGCGGTACAGCAGGTTGGCAAAGGTAACTGCTTCTGCAGTCCGAGGGCAGTCTGCTAGCCAAAAACTGTAGGAAAGAGGAAGAGAAATCACAAAGAGCAAAGGAATTTGTTTATTTATTAATTGATTTATACAGTATGCCAACAACCTTGAAGATGTAAAATATTGGCGATTGTGACAAACATGAAATGGACCAAACTACACTACCACCAAAATCAACACTTTAACTGTTAGTTACAGATGCAAGTCTCTTAGGGAATGTCTACTGAGCTTAGCACAACTAGCTACTGGGATTTTTGGCTATTCATCAATGCAAAACTGCTTCAGTTCTTTCAAGAAACTTTCTTTCTGGCGAATTTGCATGTTTTACATCATCCTTCATTTTCTCAATTCCCTCAATTTTCCAATACCTGCCATTGAAAAACATCCACACAGGATGAAACTGCCACCACCCTGCTTCACTCTTGGGATGGTATTTTGTGGTGATTATGGAAGTTGGGTTTGTGCCAGGCACAATGTTTTCGTCATCAATGTTGATATCCAAAAAGTTAAATTTTAATTTAATCTGACCAGAGGATCTTCTTAAATATACTTGGCAAATATCCCATATATTTTGGCAGCCTCTAAATGTGCTTTCCTAATTTTTCTGTAAACAATGGCTCTTTTTTGGCCACTTTCCCATAAAGCCCAGCTCCATGGAGTGCGGAGAGATGCACCATTCTACACTCTGGAGATTTCTAGTTCCTACAGGGAGTCTCTGAGTCTCTTTATTGCCAGTCTGATTAATGCCCTCCTTGCCCTGTATTTAAGGTTTGGTGAACGGGCAGGTTTGTTATACTGCCATATTCTTTCCATTTTGTGATAATGATGTTGATTCATGGGATTTTCAAGCTTTTGGAAATTTTTTTTATAAACCAACTTTGAACAGCATTAGGGAGAGGCACTGCTCCATGTAAATTTTCCAGTCTTACAGTCTAATCATATGACAAACCATGTGTTTAAGTTTAGTTTGGTGTAGCATGTAAAGCAATACGGAATATAAATTGTGCCGTATTTCCAAACGACCTGCACTCATAAGTGATAAATTCAGAACCAGCACAATTACTAACCATATTAAATCATTTTTCCTCTAGATATTTTACAATAGAGTAATTAAAGTTTTTAGTAAACAAATTACAGAAGTGTGCACTTCTCCCTGTATCTACTTTTGTGCATGTGCACTGTGCATTAGGCGCTCGCGTGTGCAAGTGGCTGCGACAATGGTGAGAAAAAAACAGTTCTTTATAAATAAATAAAGTTTTTATTTGGTAATGGACTCTTCCATGGTCATCGTTCCGGCTGGAAGCTCAAAGCCTGCTAGGAGTCGTATGCTCTGAGACAGTAGCACTAGTAAAAAATGGAAATGCAAAACCCTGCTATTAACCAAAACACCAAACTGCATTTGGGAAAATTAAAAAATCAGAAATGAGGTTAAAATTAAAAAAAAAAAAAAATCTAAATGCCAAATCTGATCAGAACATGAGGATTTCAACCCATTGGTTTTCTGCAGAACAACTTGCCAGTGAGTGTTCCCTCAGAGGTGATTTGATTTTGGGAGAACACAAAACAGTATGTAGTGACCGAGGCATTGTCAGTGAGTGCAAGAGTGCTTTTACTTTTATTTATTAGATCCTAGATGTTCCAACTGCTGAGGAAAATGCTTCTGATTGAAGTATTCAGTTTACCTCACAAATGTAAAGGGCAGTTAATGAACATTCATTCATGCATTCGTTTACAACTGTAAACCCTGAACAGCTCACCAGTTGATCGCAGGGTCAACACACACATTACCATTCAGACTCATTCACATCTAGGGGCAATTTGAAACAGCCAGCTAACCTAATGTGCATGTTTTTGAACAGATGGAGGAAACTGGAGTTCTAATGCAAACTCCACACAGAAACAGTCTTGCCAAGCCCTGGACTCCAACCCAGAATCCACCACTACAAGGAGGCACTGGAATGCAGGTTGTTACAGTTGTGTGACTATCAACTTGTAAGCTTGTGAATAGCATTCCACCGCTACTGATGTCTGTATGATACGATAACACTGATAAGCATCAGACTCACAATACTAAGCTTTATTTGTGCTTATGTGTACATCACTGTCTTATGGGTAAAATTAAATCCTGTTATTCCTAGACTGATTGACATCATCCAAATCATCCATTGTTATCTTACCGTGCAGACACGTTGGTGGTGAAATTAGCACAGTCATTAGCATATACAAGCTTGGTTGTGCCAGTGATATCCTCCCACTGTGCTGGGTCGGTGCCACCTAAAGAGTGCAGAACAGCTGATATTAGCGGAAATCATGTAGTACATTTCAACATGTCATCTCCACAATGATGGGAAATGCTCTATGCTGACTAGCCATGCATTAATATACAGTTTGATTTAATAAACCTTTATACTAATCATGCAGTTGTTATGGACCTTTCAGAATAACATCACCCGTTGCAGCCCTATATTCCGACAGCCCATTGGACACACAACCCTAACCTTATCCCAACTGAACTGAATAGGGTGGCCAACTGATAAGCAAGGTGCCCATCATATATATGTGGCATTGTGGAACCAATGGGTTGTCGGACCAATGGGCTGTTGGAACATAGAGCCGTCCCTAACATCACTATCCTGCCTTTCGCTTCAAGATGCATCAAATGCTCACAATATAATCAGAAGGCAGCAGAAGGACTACTCCAGACAAGATCAGGCCAAATCTATAGCATTCATTCATTCATTATTTGAGGCACTTAATCCAAATTAGAGTCACAGGAAGGCTGGTGCCCATCTCAGACAATTCTGGGCGAGGGCAGAGTACACCCTGGACAGCTCACCAGGCCATTGCGAGGCAGAAACACGCTGACAGCAACCCAATTGCCTACTCTTTATGAATGACAGCAATGGTTCTTTTATGTGCCTGTCACCACAGACAGTTAGCTGCATTGGGGGAACAGCAGTGACAGCTTGGTGATAGTGAGGCTTGAACCCCTGACCTTCCGATCAGTAAACGAGCACCCTACCACCGGGTCACCACTGCCCCATGTTTATAGCATCTCGTTTAATACCAAGCTAGACCATATTTCTATAAAACACATGGCAACTCCATGTAAATGTTAATACACAACACAGCTGTTGCCTTCCTTTCTCACAGTCAGTGTTCCCAGGATACACTCTGAATCCACTGTACCCCTGACCTGGTTAAAGGGGATACTGAAAGTGAGTAAAAACTGTCACACTGACTGATGAACACTTTTACAAATGACCTTCTTGCTGTTTCAAGCAACAGTCATTGTATGTTTACTAAAGTTTGATTAAAGGTTTTCTTGTAATCGTTAGCTAGCACAATTCTCTTCAATATTAAGCAGATTTTATACTGTGTACTAGATTGTGCTATTACTGTACCTGTATAACATATTTCTGAGAAAACAAATGGAAAAAATAAAACATCTTAAAGAAATATTCGAAAAACTTCATTTCAGAAATTCAAATGCTTGTTATGTTCGTGTGTACCTAGGTCTGTTAGGTGCGATGTTGTACACTATTGTAAGAATTAGCACATGTGGAAATTGTAAATGTTTAAAAAGTGATATTTAAATGTGTGTTTCTATAAAAAAAACAACAACAACCTAAAAAAAACCCTTACTTCCATAGGGTCTCAGATCTCAGTCGACACTGGGTGAAGGCCAGGTGCACCCTGAACAGCTCGCTTGACCATTACAGGCAACACGCACACACACATCCATTCACACTTACATCACAGAACAGCTAGTAAGTCTGATGTCCATGTCTTTGGACTGTGGGAGGAAACCTGAGTACCCAGAGGAAACCCACGCAAGCATGGGGAGAACATGCAAACGCCACACAGAAATGCCCAAGCCCAGGACACGAACCCAGGACCTTCTTGTTGTGAGAAGGACGTGCTAACCACTACACCACCGCTTTAATTATTATTATTATTATTATGTTTTTATTACATTAACCTTTCTGAATGAAGTGCTTTATTCTTTATTTAATCTGGAATAGTATTGCCGTACCAATGACACTGCAGAGCAGGCGGAGGCTTGTAGTGTCACCCTCACCAGAATCTCGTGGACTCTCCCTCCATGATGGAGGCAGTGGAATACGTAGGCCAATGGGCCGATGGAACTTACGCCGCCTCGGCTCCACTGTCACCACTGGGCTGAAGGTGGCCTGGTTTCCCAGCAGCTTGGCCACCAGCTCGTCAGGGACCGGCTGGGCCTGAGCACCAGGTATAGCAGCAGTAAAAAGAAAGGGTGTAGGGAATGATGTTCAGGGATGTGTGTAACAGGTAAAAGAAAACCATGTAAAGGGAAATGTGTTGTTGTGATAGGAATAGAAAGGTAAATGGCAGTGGAAGTGGCATATAATAAAAAATTTACGAAATTATATCGTAGATTTTGGAAAAGCAACAACGGATGAAATAATAAGTGATGACGAAGCCAGAATGAAGGAGAGAAGTTAAATGGGACAAAATATGGGATGAAACAAAGAGGAAAGACAGAGAAAATTTGAATATATTCTCAGCATTAATGATAATTCAGACATAATTAAGATATGATGAAGATTACAACTGAACAGCAAACAAGACACAAATGAACTGGTCAGATAGGAATATTTATTATAAAAAGAAAATGTTACAAAATATTTTCAATGAAACAAGCCTTATTCATTCACATGAGAGAAAGAAAGATTTAACCCTGTTAAAACGACCCTGTTTCTGTTATCAAGAACTTAAAATATGAAATATGAATATGTGTCATCCATGGATGTATTTACAAAGCACAGTTTTAACTTTATTAGATTAAGGTGTGCTGTCTTTGGACAGTGTTTACGACTAAAGGAAATAATGTGAAGTGCACAGTTCGGTTGTATACAAACTTTGGTATGAGTCTGTTGCTACAGAAGCAGGATAAAAAAATACATGCATGTGAGCTAATCATACGTACATTGTGTGTGTGTGTGTGTGTGTGTGCGCGCGCGTGTGTGTGTGTCTGTATGTATACCATGTACAGTATACTCTATGTGTGTGTGTGTGTGTGTGTGTGTGTGTGTGTGTGTAGACCATATACCATATACTGAGTGTGTATATGTGTGTGTGCATTTACCATGTATAATGTGTGTGTGTTTGTCTGTGTGTGTGTGTGTGTGTGTGTTAGGGTGGTCTTTATTGGTGGAAAAAAAAGATAATAATTATGTTTGAGTAAAATTGACAGGCGCCCATTAAATTGGTTACATTGAATGTTAAAAACACTTGAAGTAAAATATTTTGAATTTTGAATGTGATTTAAGGTATACTCAACGCCGATGAAATTATGCATTACTGCTATCAAAACATTAACTACCATAATGTTACAGACTATTAAAGGAAAATTAAGTTCTCTTAGGAAGTATTCTGCACTTCTACACATGCTACACAGTCTACCGCCTACACTACTTGAGTTTTGTCATTGCTGAGTGCGCCATACAATCCCATCCATATTTAAATGACAGAACTCATGTTTAGTTTACCTCTGTAGGATCAGAACTACAACATAATTCAGCTGCATTCTTACCAATGAGTTAATGACATAGTAGTGCCTAAAATATATGTAGTTTGGGAACTTATCATGTTTGCAGGCAGTCTTCCACACCATGCCAGGCATTTATAGGAGAGAAACTTCAGAGACTTTGAGCATACCGTAAATAGCTTTACAATTCAAAAGTTCGAAAATAAGGACCACCCTAGTGTGTATATACCACGTACCATATATACTGTGTGTGTGTGTATGTGTGTGTGTGTGTGTGTGTGTGTGTGTGTATACCATATACCACATATATACTATGTGTGTGTGTATACATAGAATGTGCGTTTGTGTGTGTGTGTGTGTGTGTGTGTGTGTGTGTGTGTGTGCCATATACCATATATACTGTGTGTGTGTGTGTGTGTGTGTGTATACATAGTATGTGTGTATGTGTGTGTGTATACTATATACTATATATAGTGTGTGTGTATACACAGTATGTGTGTATGTGTGAGTATGTGTGTATATATTTATCATTTTTAATCTAATATTTTAATATTAGTACAATTTAACTAATCATTTTAAAATGTTAATCGTGGATATCACAGAGGCACATTCCAATTACTCAGCCAACATGTAAAAATCCCCTTAGTCCATCTCAGTGCACTTACTCTTACAGTCCTCAAAAGCCATTTTGACATGCTTCAAAATCTTCAATCATTCAACTCCATAAGGCGATATTCTATCATTATTTTGTGTCCAGCAAAGCAGGAATAGTAGCAATACGTTTATGACACCTGACCATCAGACCCACATGTGGTTCTTCCACAAACTGTTGCCACACACTCAGAAGCTCATACTGAATTATATAGAATGTTTTTGTATGCTGCAGTCCTGTTCCAGCATGACACAGTGTCCGTGTGAGTAAAGCGAATTGAAATCGGAATGTGATGCTCAGAACGCACACAGGAGTCTGACGGTGAGGGGTGCACAAACTTTTGGGCATATAGTGTTCATTGATCATTTCAGTGTTTTATTCCAAAAAGCAATGAATGCAGTTGTACCACACAGCAAAGCCAGATAAACATTACATGCAGTCATTCTGTGACACATTTACCATTCGTAAGTGTTGTATTTCATTTTGACATTCCAATTTAACTCTTCCAATACACCATACTTATCATGGCACACTAAACATTCCAATATCAAATCTCTACAAAACCAGTCGGATGAAATAACTCTGATCATATTTCAGGTTTTCAAGATTCAAAGGTTAATTTGCGATATCTTTTTAACTCAGTATAATTTTATTTATATGCAAAGAAGGAATGGTAGCATGTGATTGATTGACACAAAATGTCAATCAATACTGTGTTACTGCAACAATAGTCCTAACTCTTCTTTATCCTCCTCATCCAAGCTCACCTGCAGTCCGAGGCGAACCCGTTTGGTGACGGACGTCTCAGGGAAACTGGCCTGAACCAATGGTAGAATTTTACTGGTCAGACGCCCCCCCTCAGGGCCAATCAGTTCGCTCTCCTGTTGGATGCGGGAGACCACAGCAAAGTAGAGAGGGAAATCAGTGGAGATGATGCGCCTGATGCGTTTCTTCCCCAGCTCCTCCTGACTTTCTAAATCTAGAAAACAAAAATGGAAAGGATGCTTCACCAATGTGGTTATTTGAATGCTTAATAATCTTCCATAGATAAAACAGGAGAAGTTTTAGTATATGAAGAAAAGCTGCCCCAGTAAATTTAAGGTGGGCTCACATGATACAGATCATGATCCTGATTTGAGCTGATCATATTCGGATGTTAGTCCAATGTTTCAGCCAATTTTGTACCGATATATACTGATGTTCTCCAATTATTACCCTATGTGATTCCAATGTGAGTCTGATGTTATTATGATCTATACTGATGATTTGTAGCAATATTATTCCAATGTTATTCCAATGTTCCAGTTGATTTTGTGCGGATATTTACAAATGTTCTCCAACTGTTACCTGATGTTTCATCCAATGTTATTACGATATCAGCCGATGTTTTAAGTGTTTCATCTGATTTTAATATGATTTATTCTGTTTTATCTGATTTATTTATTTATATGTCGCTTCTATTTGTACAGACGTTATTCACATGTTCTAGCTGATTCCTTTTGTGATATGTACCAATGTTCTCTAATTGTTTCCCGATGTGATTGAGATGTAATTCCAGTGTTGTTCCAATGTTATCTATACCAGTATCACTCTGGTGTGTCCCTATGTTGTTCCGATATGCCTTCGGTATTGCATAAGAAATATGCGGAAATTTACCGGAAATTTGACTGGAATGTCTCCCAATGTTGCTCATATTTTTCCAAATTTTATACCAATGTTACATCGATAACTACGATTTGTACCACTCTGCTTTTTTCCTGTTTCCCCAATGTACCCCGAACACAAAAAAAACCCCACCAAATTTTTCAACACCCTGTTGAATGTTTCACTCTTCCCTAAAGTTTTCCCCCGAAATCCTACATTGTCCTCCAAATGTTCTGTGTTGTGTACCAGTGTTTTCCGATGTATATACATGTTCTCCAGTTTTCTGAGAAATCATGAATGGTATCATGTAAGCACACCTTAAGAATTAAAACTACCTCAATGTGACGTTAGAACCAAATTTACATGACATATGAGAACAAAGCCGAGTCCTCACCTTCATCCATGCCATTAAGGATTGTCTCCAGCACTTCATCACCGTATCGGTTCCGATGCTCCTTCCAGACTGAGCCATTCTCACTGCGTAAGACCACCAGTTCCCTGTCTCCCCGACCAAGTGCTGCGAAATGAGGGATCTCCACAATCACCGGTCTGCAAAACCAAAGAGTGGAAAGTTATAAAATTGAATTTACATCACAGCACATCTTGCTGTTATGTTCCTTAACACCTTTCTCAGAACT
Organism: Neosilurus hyrtlii; assembly: GCA_028564935.1. Taxonomy (NCBI): domain Eukaryota; kingdom Metazoa; phylum Chordata; class Actinopteri; order Siluriformes; family Plotosidae; genus Neosilurus; species Neosilurus hyrtlii. The sequence continues at coordinate 14,946,173 of JAOUQZ010000027.1, forward strand.
GATGGTGAAGTAAGAATTCATAATTAAATGCATGCAAAAATATTTGACAGTCGGTCAGGATCCTGTACTCACCCCAAAAACTGCATGCCAGCTGGGCCGAGTGAGATGATTCGACTCGCTAAACCCTCACCCTCTACCAGAGGAGGTGGAGTGGAGAGCTTTTGAGGCTTCACTAGGCGGCAAGTGATGCGTGTCGGGGCTACACATGTTCGTGGTGGTATGATGACACGTAAACCATTGTGTCTGCTTCCTCTCATAGAGCCACCTCGTGCATCTACCATAAAACTAACCAGGAAGCTGCAAATCAACAAAACAACAACATACGGTTCACTTTACAGTTCAATGCAAACACACCTAATCATATAATACATATGATTATATAATCATAAAATGTCGTTACTAGCCTGATTTACAAGCTGGAACAACTACAGTATATCACATTTTTAATATATGAGTGACTTCATATGAAATGTTACACATTATTAGGATAAGGGGAAGAGACTTTCTGGATTCTCACTAAGATGACAAGTTTTTTTCTTTTTGTTTTTTTTAGCTAATTCTTTGACTGTAATTAGTATTTTCTCACAAGTAGCATTTCCTGATTACCAACATGCAAAGTGATGTAACTTAGTCCGTTTTCACCCTATAAACATGTATTATACTTAATTTTTAAGCTGAAAAGAGAGAAAATGGAGGAACTATTGGGGGGGGGGGGACTGCACTAGCTGCTACCTAGTCAATATAAACAACTGGCAGCCATTTTGCTGACCTTGAACTTGACCTACAATGACCTTTTCATAAGCTTGTTTCAGCCATTGGCTCCAAGTTCCCACCTTAAAAATGTGATGGTGATATGTCAAGCAGTTCTTGAGATATAGGTGTTCATAGCCACAAAATAGCCACACAAAATCAATAAATAAAAAATACATCAAACAAACACAAGCTGACAGAACCAGTGGAAACAAAGCCAGCCATGCTAATCATGCAATTGCTGCGTTCACATATAAACGTGATTAACACATAAAAATGTTGGATTTCTGTTGTGGGGAGAAAAGGTCAGGTCTGTCAATCAAATTATACAATGTTCATATAAAAGTAATACGTTGGTTGCAATATAAAAATCAAAAATGCTGTATGACGTACTGACATGCATTACTGGGATACATTACATGACATATGCATGCTTAACCTAATACTGTTGTAAAAATTTTGTGGGTTTAACTCAGGACAATCATAGGGCAACTGTAAGAAAACCGTATGAGTGATGTAGGGCATCACACAGCAGACCTAGGAAATAGACCTCATTGTGTAGCCGTTAGCACATCTGCCTCACAGCAAGAAGGCTCTGGGGTCGCGTCCCTGGGCTTGGCAAGGGCCTTTCTGTGTGGAATTTGCATTCTCTCCCTGTGCTTGCAAGTGTTTGCTCTGGGTACTCTGGTTTCCTCCCACAGTCCAAAGACACATACATTAGCCTAATTGGCTGTTCCAAATTGCCCTTAGGTGTGAGTGTGAATCGTTGACCTGCCTTCACCCACTGTCGGCTGAGATGGGCTCCAGCCTCGCCGCAACCATTATAGGATTAAGCAGTTAAGCGAATGAATGACTGAAACAATGAATTTTCAATTCACCTTACAGGTGAAATCCGAATGACAAGCCCATAACGGTCCAAGGAATCTGCCCGATTAGTAAGTATCCAGATTTTTGCTTGTTGAAATATACTGAAATTGTAAGAAATTAATTGTGGTGTGGATCCTCTAGTTCCAGTTTTTTTTTTTTAAAGATCTGCACTTACCCAGTGTGGATAGGGCTGGCCACTGGACTGACGTTATCTGAGGTCTCTGTTGCTGGACTGCTGGGAATCAGAGAGTCATCGTCGTACTCTTTGGGCATTGGAATAGGAGTGTGCTGCTGTAATGTGAGAAAATGTGAGCAAAAATGCATGTAATTCTATAGTAAGGAGACTATGTCTGATGTTTCAAGGCACATGAAGAAATATGGAGCAAATGAATGATGAACGAGTGGCACTGTGGCATAGTGATTAGGACATCTGCCTCTCAGCAAAGAATGTCTTGGGTTCGGGTCCTGGGCCCAGCAAGGGCATTTCTGTATGGAGTTTGCATGTACTTCCCATGTTTGTGTGGGTTTCCTCCGGGTACTCCGGTTTCCTTCCTCCCACAGTCCAAAGGCATGCACATTAGGCCAATTGGCTGTATCAAATTGCCACTAGGTGTGAGTGTGAATGGTTGTGTGGTGTTGCCCTGAGATGGTCTGGCGAGCTGTTCAGGGTGTTGGCTGAGATAGGCACCAGCCTCCATGTGAGGTAACAGTAGGATTAGGCAGTTCGACAAATGAGTGAGTGTATGATTAATGTGCACCTGGTCCATTTCATGTTGCTTCAGCATGACGGTTTCAGGAGACACACAAGGGATCCTTGGCATAGCAGGGGAGTAGTTTCTGTTGAGTAAAAAAATAGAAATAAATACTAAGTACATTTATGATCCCCTGCTAAAAATGGAATGTCTCTACTATTTTCCACTTGCCTATCCATACTGACTTTGCACTCAAAAGGAAATTTTTATTTCAAAAGTCAGGACCGTAATTGGGCATTTGCTTGCTAATTATTCATAATTGTCTGTTTATCTTTGGCTGTATATCTCACTTCAAATTTAAATAAATGCCAACAATATTTTTGCTGCCCTCTCTCTCATACTCTGTGACTTTCTTGAAGGAAAGGAAATCGTCATCATGGTCCCTCATGCCGTCCATCTTCAAATACCTGGCAATCTCTGTTCCGAGTTGCTCCTCGCCTGCCGCATGGGAAAAAGGGGGGTAAAAAAGGAAAGACAATCCGTGAATAGCATGAGATGTGGAAAACATGACCGATGATAAACGACACCTTGGTTAGGGAGAGTAAGTAAAAATGGGTGAAGTTTTTAGCAGCAGAGAGAGATATTGTAAGGTGAAGGATTAGAACACAACACGAACACAACACAAACACAGCCGGCCTCATTCGTGAAAAGATCACAGGTGGAAAAATAGCACCTTAATAAATGTGACCCGCTGCAGCATAATACGGATTAAGTAGTAAAAATTTATATACTGAGCTATTGATATATTTGGAAAGAGAATTGAATCTGGTTAAAAAATTAAGTATAATACATGATTATAGGATGAAAACAGACTGAGTTACATCACTTTGTATGTCGCCAATCAGGAAATGCAACTTGTGAGAAAATCGTAATTACAGTTACAGAACCAGTTCCTGAATGTCCGCATCTGAAACCTCCTAACATCCATAAACTAAATCAATCCAGCTCTCTACCAATCAGCGCGGACTTCCTATCATTTTCATAGGAACAGATGAGTTCTATTTACACCGAGTCATGTCTGTCTTGAGGCTTCTCACTGGTTTACTGTTATATGAGTCGGGGAATCCTTCTGGGATTCTGTAAGTAGGAAGAGAATTCTGGTAGTGAATATGAATAATAAGGAAATACCCTGAGCAACCACAAAAGCGGATTGAAAATCAGCAACATAAGTGGATATTCCTATTGTTTTACAACAACTTGGACTTGGAACCCTTTCTTAAACAAGTATTTTATCATAGACAGATTGTGTTTACAGATATTTGAACTTGGGCATTTTGAACATTATGCTTTGAAGGATGTATTTTTGGCAATATTGTATTTTCATCCAGATACGCAACTTTCAATTTACTTTGACGCTTACTCAAAACACTACCTTGCAACGCAATCCGGATTATTAGTGGAGCGGGTCACAATTATGATCAGTTCAAGATCTCTGATTTAAATCACTCACCTAATAATTAAACTGTGTTTATATATTGTTATATTTTAAATTTATTTTAAAACAATGGTATATAATGTATAGTAGTATTGAAAATTATATAGAATGTATGCAAAAAGTTAACTCAGGGTGTATTTAGAGACATTGACATATAACTTTTTGGCACATATTTCATAAATGAGGCCTTAATTACCTCAAAACAGGACAATAATGAAATGTTTTGTAATGTTCCTGTGGAAGACCAAGCCCTATGAAATGAATCTGCCTTATAACCCTGCTTGCACCCAGCACTAATAAACTCTTATTTTACCATTACACTCTTATAAGAGTACCTAATAACCCCCCCCATGCGCCTCCTCTCGTTCTGTGTTTTGCTGAGGTACACATGCTACGCCTTGGATGTCGGTGATCCTGATTCTCCTGATCCTTCTGCTCTGTGAGTCCTGTGGTCAGTCCTGGTGTGCTGATGCTGGCTGGAGTTCTCATCTTGGAAGCCCCTCACTCCTACTGATGAAGATCCATATAGGCC
>JAOUQZ010000027.1:14950608-14960752 GCA_028564935.1 Neosilurus hyrtlii
ATGGCCTGGCGAGCTGTCCAGGGTGTACCCCGCCCTCGCCCAGAGTCAGCTGAGATGGGCGCCAGCCTCCCCGCGACGCTAATTAGAAAAAGTTATTAGGTTCAGAAAATGAATGAATGAATAAACCTCTAAAAAAATAATATTTGCTAAAATTATTATTGAGGAAGCTGATGATTTCAGCAAATACCAGTACTGTCCTGCTGTTATTACTCCTCTAACATTTACAATTTACAATCTAGTGTGCATTAAATAAGCAGCCGGGCACTCACCATGGTCACTGTTTCCTCAGTAATCAGCTTGAGGACATCAATGACAGAAATATAGCCGAGACGTTTTGCTATGGCCAGTGCAGAAGTGCCATTCTGGTGGGGAAACAGAGTTTGTTATTTAATCCTATAAATGTCAACATTTTTCTTGGTACATTTTGTACAGAGAAACCATTTGCTTGGGAATAAGTTTCTGATTTATACAAAACCGGGTTCGAATAACTGATGCTAACTGAACTATTAAACCTGGCCTTGTGAGTTAGTGGATATGATTTTAATTTATCAATAATTCAAACAATATTAAATTATTAAAAATAAATGAAAATACTGAATTTCTATCTGTTTGTTATTCTTTGCCAGGTATACAAAAAAAAATGTTGTGCGTTCTAATATTTGGTTGGCTCACCTTTAGCCTTGATTACAGTGCATAATCACCAATGCATTGTTGCTGGTCAAGGCTCAGCAACATTATGTAGCAGTAACATGAAGTCAGATGATCCTAATAGACTTTTTCTTCCCTTTTTGCAGGGGAATTCAGGGAGCATGAGGAATTATTTTCACACACGAACTGGCAACCAGAGTCCAGACTTTAACTCTATTGAGAGTCTTTTGTGAGGACCCGCTGTAGGAGTCATGTCTGTCTGTTTGATCTGCTCTCTCCTCTCCCCTTCTCTGTGTATTTTTCTAATTACAGGCTCCGCCCTGATTATCCCACCTGTTCCTCATTCCCGTCAGAGGATAAAAGGCCCGCTATTTCTTGTTCCCGGGCCAGATCGTCTTGTGCCGTCATAGAGAGAGGACGTATCTCATTGTACACACCGCGATCCAGCCGAGATTTCATAGTACTGTTCATGTACCACGTTAGCCTTGTGTCTAATAAAGGATCCCTGTTTTCACCTTATCCTGTCGTGTCTGTCCTGCATGTGGGTCTATCAGTCCATGGTATCAGCGTAACATCTTTGGGATGTGCTGGAGAAGACTTTATGGAGTGGTTCAGTTTTTACCCTCATCAATTCAAAATTTAGGTGAAAAATGAAGCCGACACAAATAAATATATCTCTCTTCTCAGACCTCTCAGGTAATCCGGTTGGTCTTAGATTAGAGAGCTGTTGTCTGTTTTCAAGCTCTTCCATCTGTAAGGTAAGCTTCTGGACCTTTTTCTGTGTGATGTCAGCCCTCGTTATTAGCAAAGACATCTAATCCTCCGCTGTTCTGATGCGTGTTTCGGCTGTAGTGAGTTGTTCAGAAAAGTCCCCTATAGCTTTTTAATCTTTCGGTTAGAGATTCATATAGTTGTGTTGCAAAATAATTCTGTAGTGACTCTATGGCTCTTGTGGTTGCTAGTCAAGACCTAACATCTTTCCAGGTTCTGTGGACTCATCGTGTCCTCGTGAAACATTTCAGCGTCTGCCTTTTTATCTTTAAGTGGTCGACTTCTCCCTTGAGTTTTTAATATCCTACGACATACAGTATATTTAACTTTATGAATAGTTTCTAGTCATAAACTGCTCAATATTTACTTTGGAAGTTTACAAACTATTTTAAATGCAGGAGCTCCGGCCCACATGTCTGTTCAGTTACCCATCATAACCGGAACCTTCGAAATAAAAGCTGGGATGTTACTTAAGTTTTCGAAACAAACATATGGTGATTAGGCGCTGTAAACAGGGCTAAAGGCGTTCCAACAAAATATTAGAGTGTGCAATTGTTTTTAGGCTGTGAACATCAAACGTGGAAAATGTGAACACTACAAACAGTACTATAAGATTTGGATAATGAAACGTGGTCTTACGGTAGTAATTTCATTTGGTTGTGCCCCATGTTTCAGAAGCAAGGTCACAATGTCTGTGTGGCCCTGTTGAGCAGCCTGATGAAGGGGTGTATACCCAGCCTGAAATATGAAACACAAGTTAAATATGGTTGAATTACAAACATTAATATGTAGGAAATGATTTTTTTAAGCAGACCAAGCAATCTTCTTTACCCTGGTCTTGCTGTTGACGTTTGCCTGCTGCTGCAGAAGGAACTTAACCATTTTAATGTTGCCATAATGACAAGCAACATGAAGTGGAGTGTAGCCCATCTGAAAAAACAACAACACATTTAAGCGTTACCTGAAACAGGTGCAGAACTCTACACAGAACAAAACTCAGAGAGAATATGTACACATTAGCAACAAACATTTTCATGCTACATTCACTGTACGGAATTGCTGTAGAGCAAAAACAGAGCTGTCCCGGTGTATTTCTGCACAGTACCCCTGTACTGGAATTGTACTGGAAAACCACTGTTTTCTGGTCCTGTGCCAAAACAGTTTTAGAACTGGCCCACATCACCAAGAACAAGAACATTGTTGGGCCAGAGATGTTGCAGGTCCAATTTTAAATATCTGGCCCAGATCTAATTTAAAGGTTCAAACTCAAATCACTCATTCATACATTTGTCAAACCGCTTACTAATATTAGGGTTGCGGGGTGGTGCCCATCTCAGCTGACACTGAGTGAAGGCGGGGTACAACCTGAACAGCTTGACAGACTATCACAGGGCCAGCACACTTACAATCATTCACACTCACACTCACACACCTAGGGTCAATTTGGAACAGCCAACAAGCCTAATGTGCATGTCTTTGGACTGTAAGAGGAAACCAGAGTACCTGGAGGAAAACCCACACAAGTGTGTGTGTGTGTGCGTGCATGTGTGTGTGTGTGTGTGTGCATGTTTACATAAAACCAACACACCAACATGCAGGAACACTTATATGCTGGATTATAGTGATAATGATAAATAATCTTCCCGTATGAGGCCAGGACTTTTGACAAACTTCATACAGTATTCAGAATGTCTGTACACATGCAGGTAGGTAGTACCTCCACACCCATTCATTCTGAACCGTTAATCCTAATTAGGGTTGCGGGGAGGCTGGCGCTCATCTCAGCCGACCCTGGGTGAGGGCAGAGTACACCCTGGACAGCTCGCCAGGCCATTGCAGGGCAGAAACACGCTGACGGCAACCCAGCCTACTCTTTACGAAAGTCAGCAATGGTTCTTTTACATTCCTATCACCACAGACAGTGAGAGACATGGCCGGCCGTTGATAACCCAGTTAGCTGCACTGGGAGGACAGCAGTGACATCCCGGTGATAGTGGGGCTTAAATCCCCGACCTTCAGATCAGTAATGCAGCACCCTAACACCGGACTACCACTGCCACACGCATTAGCAGTAAAAACTAGCCAACTGGCAAAAAAAAAATTAATTCACAAATATATCTTTCTTCAGTTTTTAAAAATACAATTTGGCACCTAATTTCATAGATGCAGCCCATATGTGTTCTGAGTTTGCTGACAAAGTGTTCAGCTCCATTAACAGATGCTTACACTAAACTTGGCACAAATTGGCAATGTGGATGTGAGTGCCAGGACTGTTTCATGGCTCTCATGCAGCCAAGCGGTCTTGATGTCAGGAAATGAAAATGAAACTCCCATTCAGACTGCTTTAAAGGCATTCGTTCTGTTAAAATTAGAATTAAAAATTAGAATCTAAAAATTAGAAACTAAAAATTCTGTTAATTCAGTTGAGAAATTGAAACCTGTTGAAAACTGAAAGCTGGGTTCCTTAATGTGTCCACATCAACAATAATTTTATGTTAATAAATGAATGTTTCCCTATAATGAAAAATCACCTGAGTTGTTTACCATATAAAGAAGGGGTCCTGACATCGGGTGGGTGGTGTTACATGGGGTTGTGCAATACACAATTTATGTGGGCACTAGGGAAGTCTGTTGTAGGTACTTTGCTCTCGTAAGTGCGTGCTGTGGTCAACCAAGGCGTGGTTTGATGTGGTTAGCATTTGTGCAAGGTTAATTTCCGATGTCCTTTAACGTGAGTTATGAATAATAAAACTTTATATAAACTAAATTGTTTCTTATACAAACTCCCACTTGAGTACCCAAACATTTAAATTTTAAATAGTCTTGAGAAATGCTGCAAACACCAAATCAATATAAACTTCTATAAACAAAATATCTTACCCGTGTGGCAGCGTAAACTGATGCTCCCTGTTTCACCAGGATGTCAGCAATGCCCACATGACCTTCTTGGGCAACAAGGTGAAGTGGGGTCAGGCCACTCTGAAGAAAAATAAAGAAAGTATTTCCACAGTCCTCATTTACTGATATAGACAGTGAAAACAACAAAATACACAATGCATATGTACACTATATGGCTGTATGATTATATGTGGACATATATATGTGGATAATTAATCTCATCTTTAGGGGGTGATGACACTAGAGGCGCGATAGAAAAGTGACTGACGTAAATAGATTGTTTTGCGATTTTTTTTTTTGAAAATTCGCAGCAAGATGTTAGAAAATTTACGACTGATTTGCGATTGGTTTGTGGAATGTTTGGTGAAAAAATCAAATCTATCGTAAGTAAGTTGTTTTTTGTTCGCTTTTTGTTCTCAAACCAATTTTTTTAATTCGCATGTTATTAGCGCAAACAAAATGCAAATGATGAAAAAATACATGGAATATGGTGGAAATCACAATTTTTTCAAACCTTCCGCATGGTAGTCTCCAACTTGTCACGTTTCCTTGCGAAGAAAAAACAAATAATTTGCATAGCAAAAAGAACAACTTTGCGACCTTCTCACGACATGTGCAGACTGTTTGAGAAGAGTTTGATACTACTCTGCATCAGAGCCACGTTTTGTGACATTTGTGGAAATTTCAAACATGTTTGAAATTTTTGCGATGAGTTCACGAACCAGGCGATCGAAATGTGACGCCGCGAATGTTGCGAGACACATTTGAGAACATTTTGAGAATGAAAAGTGACAGGCGCGAATTGCTGTTCACATCGCTCTTCTATCACACCTCTAGTGTGATCACCCCCCTTACTGTTCCAATAACCTCCACTCTTCTGGGAAGGCTTTCCACTAAATTTTTAATTGACTGGAGTGTACGTTGTTCTGAGCAAATTGAAGAATCTCCTGTAGTTCCAGATATGGAAAGCATATGAAATATAGGATTATGGTCAGGGATGGGCATGGTTTAACAATATCACCCTCAAATGTTCAGATTCACTCATTTCCCGTGAAAACTGGTTGAGACGGTACTTAAGTAACTGATTGCATATCAAGCAGAAATGAAGACGAGGAAAGTGTGCTTGCCTTGTTGCCCAAGTTGACATTGGCCTGCTTGGAAATGAGCAGTGAGACCATGTCTGCTTGACCCTCCTGGGAAGCCAAGTGTAGTGGTGTGATTCCTTGTAAGGATTCAGCATTGGCAGAGGCTCCATGCTGCAGCAGACTATTGGCCACCTCCAACTGGTTCTGCTTGGAGGCAATATGGAGAGGAGTGTAGCCATTCTGGAGTGAAGACAACGATCTCCTGTTATTTTACTGCATGTATGCCATTGGGACTTGATCAACAACAGCAATAATTATAAGACAATAAATAAGAGATACAAAAGAAATCTAGTCTGCCATTTAACAAGATCAGTGTGGTACAAAAGTCCGAGATCACTAGTCTTGCATTTTAAAAGAAAGTAACATTAAAAATAATTATTCGATAATGTGTTTAATTATATTTTCATCAAGGTGGCATGGTGACAAATGAGTGGTTAACATGTCTGCCTCACAACAAGAAGTTGCTGTGTTTGGGTCCCGTGGTCAGGTGATTCAGTGTGGTTTGCCTGTTCTCCCCGTGTTTCCGTGGGTATCCTCCGGGTGTTCCGGTTTCCTCCCACAGTCTAAAGACATGCACATTAGGATAACTGGCTGTTCCAAATTGCCCCTCAGTGTGACTAAGTGTGAATGGTTGTAGCTGTGTTGCCCTGTAATGGTCCACCTCACACCAAGAAGTTGGAATCCAGGGCTTGGTGAAGGCGTTTCGGTGTGAAGTCTGCATGCTGTTCTTGTGCTTGTGTAGGTTTCCTCTGGGTACTCCGGTTACCTCCCACAGCCTTAAGACTTGCATTTTTGCCTAATTGGCTGTTCCAAATTGCCCCAGGTATGAGTGTGAATGGTTGTGTGTGTGTGTTGACTGGTGAAATTCACCCAAGACTGGTGAGCTGTCGCTGGTGTGCCCCGCCTTCGCCCAGAGTCATCTGAGATAGGCTCCAGCTTCCCAGCAAACCGAGAAGGATTAAGCGGTTCAGCAAAGAAATGAATGAATGAACCTCTTACATGGGCACTAGAAAAATTCAGTGATTTATTCCAGGTACTTGTACAGATTACACTGTGTGTTTTTGGCCTCTAGACACACTGATGTCATTGTAAAGATCTGCTTACTCTTGCTGCACTGTGTGGAGATCCGCCCTTGTTAACCAGTAAGTTTACCACGTCCAGGTTGTTGTGATGGACAGCTACATGTAATGGTGTGAGTCCGTTCTAGAAGAGAATACGGTATTAGAACACAGAAAAAACAGTGCTGCTTTTATATCTGTGCTTTTATAAAATCTTATCAATAATAATGTAACTCAGCAACTAATGGAACTCCATGCACTCTAACGATAGAGAATTAGACCACCCATAAATGTAGAACTTTCTGTTGGAATTGTATGGAAATGTAATATGGTGAACAGTTGATAGTGAATTAACCCTGACTACAACTACACCCAAAATACAAATACCTCAAAAGCACAAAAAAAACCAAAAAACAAACAAACACATACACACACAAAAAAGCTAGCACAAAATGATATGTAGGTACAAGCTTTTGAACTGTCAAGCAGGGTAGCTCCTCTTCTTCTTAGTCTGGAGGACGAGGTGTCCATGTTTTCCAAAACAAGTTTTAAATTTGAATTAATCTAACCACAGAACAGTTTTCCACTTTCCATTTTAAATGAACTTTGGCCCAGAGATGATGGCAGTGTTTCTGGGTCATGTTCACATATCAAGGGTGTTCTGTCAAAACTTCGAATGTGCCTGAAACCAAAAAATTGTGACATTCAAGGTTTTGACAGAACACCCTCGATATGGCCTTCTCTCTGCATGATAGAGCTTTAACATGTATTTATGGCGAATGATTCCTGGAAATGTTCCTGAGCCCGTGCAGTGATTCCCATGCAGAATCATGCCTGTTTTTTTCAGTTATGCCTGAGGGCCCAAAGATCACAGGCGGCAAATATAGATTTTTCATCTGTGGCCCTTGCGCGCTGAGATTTCTCCAGATTTCAAGGATCTTTTGGATGATATTACATGATATTACATGTACATGATATTTAAGAGATTTTACTCAATTTTGAGTAACATTCAGAAATTGCCCCCCAATTTGTAGATGTAGTTTTTGCAGATTGGTAAACTTCTGCCCAGATGCTCTTCTCATATCCAATCATTTTATTGACCTGTTGCCTCCAGCTGTTTCTTTTTAGTTCCACTTAGTTTTCCAGCCATTTGTACTTTCTTGAGACTTCCAGAGTTCCAGATTAAAAATGAGCTGATATTTTTTCATGAAATAGTAAATTTCTGGGCGGCACAGTGATGTAGCGGTTAGCATGTCCGCCTCACAACAAGAAGGTCCTGGGTTTGCGTCCCGGGCTTGGCAAGGGCGTTTAAATGTGGAGTTTGCATGTTCTTTCTGTGCTTGCATGGCATGTCTGCAGACGTGCACATTAAGCTAACTGGTTGTTTCAAATTACTCCTAGATGTTAGTTTGAGTGTGACTGAATGGTTGTATGTGTGTTGGCCGTGAGATGGTCTGGCAAGCTGTTCAGGATGTTTCCTGCCTTCGCCCAGTGTTGGCTGAGATAGGCACTGAGATAGTACCCGCGACCCTAGAAGGATCAAGCGGTTCGGTATATGAGTGAGAGAGTAAAATTTCTTACATTCAACATTTGATATATTTTCTATGTTCTACTGTGAATACAATATAGGTTTATGAGATCTGCTAATCATTGCATTCTGTTTTTAGTTACATTTTACCCAGTGTCCCTAACTTCAATATTAATGTAGCTCTTCTATGGCTTTCTAAATGAAAAGAGCTGAAAACATAAGACATAAATCTGTATGTTCGGATTATTCTTCGTTATATTTGTTATCCAATCGATTAGTGTGCCTGAACCAAAAGCTGCTGTTCCTCTGCTGAAGACAGGGATCTGGTGTACAAGATAGAAATCTGAGATTAAACTGTCAAAATGTCCAAACACACACTTGATAGAGATGATTCCATTATAAGAAGCCCTGCATTACAGATTAGAGCGAATAGATTTTGTGTCCTTTCTAATGTACACTAGAAATACAGACCTTAAGTGGTCTAGGATGTATTTTAAACACGTACTGTTAGTTATTTAACATGAACTAACATTAATATTGGGGAGAGGGACATGGTGGTGTGGTGTTTATCACTCTGGCTTTACAGCAAGAAGGTCCTGGGTTCTAGCTCTGTGATCGGCGAGGCAAGTAAGTGTGCATGTTGTTCCTGTGTTTGGGTGGGTTTCTTCCAGGTGCTCCGGTTTCCTCCCACAATCCAAAGACATGCACATTAGGTGAACTGGATAGTATAAATTGCCCCTAGAGTGTAAGCATGAATGATTTGTTCAGGAGAACAGGTTCTGTAGGGGGCATACAGCTCTTTCAAGTAGGAACATATATTGCAACAGGAATCATGAAATGATGACCAACATTAATAATACAATTCATCATGAATCCACAGTAACATATACAGTAAGTCCTGGATTTATGACGGACCTGACATACTTTCTAGGTTATGACTCTCGTTCCATAAGTGCTTAAGAATTGTCGTTCCGACTTTTGACGTTTGCGTTGTAAATGCGCACTAGATAGCATGTGCGGCGGAAGAATACGTCAGTTGTGTGGCACCCAATCGAGGATTCTCTGCAGATTCAGCAGCTTCCTCCTGCCAATAAGCCTGTCTCTTGTTTTGCTTGTTTCATTTTATTATCTTATATTTGTCCTCCAAATGTTTTTCCTAGTTATGCTTTAAAGTGTCATAGAAATGTGTTTTTACATTCTACATTATGATTTTGTTACTGCATTTATCATAGTTAAGTGGTGTGATTCGATTTACCACAAAATATGACTTACACTTTACACGTAGGAACAGAACCCTGTCGTAAGTCAAGGACCCATTGTATAAGTTGATTTATCTACACTTTACTCCTGAAAATATACCTACCTTGCCTGCAGCGTTCGGATTTGCCCCCCTCTCAAGAAGCAACTCTGCTACATCCACCTTTCCATATTTTGCTGCCATATGGAGTGGCGTGAATCCTTTCTACAAAGACATAACATTAAAAGGTGAATTATTAAGTGTATATACTTTATTTATAGTTTTCCATTCATGGCTTTCAGGCTAGATGTGCCAGTTCTTATCACATATCCTTACCCGGTACATGATCAGATCACTCACCTAATGTTATTCTCAACAGAAAGCACAGCGCTAAAAGAGGATGAAGCTTACTTTTGTCATCTTCGTCTGCTGGGCATTCATGTCGAGCAGTATCCGGGCAGTCTGTGTGTGGCCCTCCTTGGATGCGATGTGCAGTGGAGTGTGTCCAGCCATGGTGGTCGAATTTGGATTGGCCTTGTGCTCCAGTAGGAGCTTCACGAGTTCTTTGTGGCCCATGCGGGCAGCGCAGTGCAGAGGGGTTTGGTCATCCTGAAGGAGGCACGAAGTCTTTAAATCTTTTGCAAGTCTTATAATAAATGCATCAACACAGTTTCCAGAATTGGGGAGCTGTTAGCAATAAAGCGATGCTACTAGCAGAGTGGAAGGAGCACAGCCATTACAGAACAATGTAGCATTTCCTTTATGAAGCTACATTTTCACCATGTAGTATTTTGTCACTCTGCACTCTTTTTTTTAAATCTTCATGTAACCGGGTCAGTGTTATTTCAACACATATTTC
>JAOUQZ010000027.1:15005708-15015740 GCA_028564935.1 Neosilurus hyrtlii
CTATCTATCTATCTATCTATCTATCTATCTATCTATCTATCTATCTATCTATCTATCCATCTATCTATTTATTTATTACTTTTATTTTTCTAAACTATTAATATTATATCTTTCACTTGGCTGTAATGAGTAATATAGCTGGAAATTTTGTGTGTGTGTGTGTGTGTGTGTGTGTGTGTGTGTGTGTCTTCAATCAAGCTGCAAAGTAACCAGATGTAAATATTTTGAAAGGGGTGATTCTTTTCTATAATAACTGTATGACAAGGACTGGAGGTAGACCTTCGTGTCTGTCATTAAAAAAATAGCAAGTCCTACATGGTGTGTTATTTTGACGTACATGTGTAGAATATGGGCAGCACAGTAGTGTAGTGGTAAGCATGTCCGCCTCAGAGTAGGAAGGTCCTGGGGTCGAGTCCCACACTCAGGTGTATTTGTGTGAAATTTGCATGTTATTTCCCTTCTTGTGTGGGTTTCCTCCAGGTTCTCCCGTTTCCTCCCACAGTCCAAAGCCTTAGGCTAACTAGCTGTTCCAGATTGCATCTAGGTGTGGATTAGAGTTTGAATGGTTGTGTGTGTTGGTCCTGTGATGGTCTAGAGTATAGTATAGTTAGACAATTAGTGTGTAGTATAGTTTAATGCAGTTTCAAATGTTGCCCACAGGTCTGAAATATACTTGTGGTGTTGTCCAACAGAATTACAGCTGTTTCCATCAGAGAACAAGAGATAAGTATTGGCCTAAATGGCAGAGACAATGTTTCAATGGTCAGCACTACTCCCAGCTGACTAGCCAAAAATCATATTTGATTAACACACTACATCTCGCATGACTGTGTATTTTGTCAGCAGAGCAACTTTGCGCTTCACTTTATTTTGTGCTTTTGAAAGTGATTCCACATATCAGTGTTTTCCTGATTCTGAAAACACCACCATTCATGCATGCAAATGATTTCAATCCCCATGTAAAAAACACTTTTCACTATACTGTATAATGTCCTCCCCACTTCTGTGTGCAAGTTTTATGTCTCCCAATGTGCTAGTAAAATTCCACTCTGGACACAGTGAAGCATTAGCTACAGCATTAAATGAACCTTCTTGTCCATCATAACCAATACTTTAAAAATTCAAAAGTTGGTTAAAAGGTCCTTCAGCTGATTCAACTGTTCAACTGATTTTGCGTTATTCATTTTCACTCATTTGCCAAACCGCTTAATCCTACAAGGGGCTCCAGCTAGTGAAAATATAAAGTGAAGTATATAGTAGCAACCATTTAGGAAAAAAGTAAAACAGAATTACTGAGATAGTTTAAGGATCACCAGTCCTAAAAGTATTAATAAATTCACTTTTTTAACTGATCACACCAAGCTAATTGGCTTCCACTTGTGATCAACTGTAATCATTCTGATTAGTTTAGCCTAACAGCAGTTATTCCCAGAGCATTCCAATTCTTGGAACTGTAACTGAAAGCAAGCAATTAACTTTGGGTGGCAAGGCACTGGTAAAAGATAGGGTAAAAGTATACAGTCAATTATCAAAGTTGATGCATTGGAAGCAGGACAAATGAGCTAGCATAAGTGTCTGAGTGGCTTTGGCAAGGGTCACACTGTGATGGTTAAAAACACTGGGTATTTTCTTTTCCAAAACATATGGTTTTATTGGGTGCTGAGTCTGCAGTGGTAAGTACCTACTAAATATGGTCCAAAGAAGGACAACCAGTAAACTGGCAAGAGTGTCATGAGTGCCCAAGACTCACTGATGTACGTGGGGAGTGAAGGATAGTATATCTGTTCTGATCCCACCAAAGGGCTACTGTAACACAAACTGCAGAAATAGTTAATGTTATCTATGATAGGAAGATATCCTTACACACAGTGTACTGCAGCTTGCTGCTTATGGATCTACATAGCAGCAGACCAATCAGGTGGAGTTAGTGTTATGGCTGATTGGTGTGAGGAAGCAACTTGCTTTTTGTCAATCACTTTTTACTCTCTGGTCCTGTGTGGTCCATCCTGACATCCTATTTTTGGTCTCATCACTTAAAACCCACTCACTCCTGCTGATAATGGCCCCATAAGGTCACCCTAAAAATATACTCAAAAACTGTGAAGGTGGCCTTAGATTGCTGCTATCGATACAAATATTTTTGCTGCAGTGGTGTAGGAATACAGTAGCAATTATTCAGGACGACATTACAGTTTTTAGTTTTTACTTCGGTTTCCTCCCACAATCTAAAAACATGCACAGTAGGCTGATTGGTGGTTTCAAATTGCACTTTGGTGTGAATGGTTGTATGTGTGTTGGGTCTGCGATGGCCTGGTGAGCTGTTCAGGGTGTACCTTGCCCTAATCGGCTGAGATGGGCACTAGCCTTCCTGCGACCCTAATTAGGATTAAGCGACTTAAAAAATGAATGGATGAATGAATGAAAAAGTATTTGTTGTATTTTTTTGTTGTGTGTAAATATAGCACATTTATTAATAGCCTCTATATTAAAGATAACATCCCTTGGATGCACTTATTTAGTCACATGACTTTGTTTGTGTAGGCCTAATAAAAAACAAAAAGACAAAAGTAACCTAGTGTTTACACAGACTTAGTTGTAATCCACATACATCAGACAAAAGCACAGGCACTGGAGCTTGGAATATAGGCTGCATGCAAAATGAGGGAGGAGGGGATAAGATGGGATAAGAGGAAGTTTCTCAGTTGGTTGTTATGGTTTATCAATGACAGACAGGGAAACCTCATCTCCATCATGACTCTCTTAATCCCTCTTTTGCTTCTTTGAAAAGAAAGGACCCCGCCTCTCCCAGAGTATTTTTATTCACCGATCCATAATTAGCATAATAAAACATTGGCAATAATAGCGACAGTCACAAAGAGCCAAATGCGCAGACTTTCATACCCTATTTTCATTTTTACGTTTTTTTTAAAGAGAGCCCAAACCATTATTCATAATTTCCTTAGAAACTGCTTCTTTTGTGTGCATTATGCCACTGACAGTTCCCCTTACACATACACACGAGCATTTTGGTGTGCTGCCGTCAGCCCAGAATGCAACTGTGTGTGCACATGTTCTTACAACATACTGGCAGAGACATGATATAGGAGCACTATCAGATTGATATCAGTGCTGTAACACACATTACCACATCCACACCACCTTGTTAAAGTCATGAAGTTAATAGCCTCATTGTGTGTGAATAGCCAGGTCTGTGATGTCAATGCAGGGAGACAAGGTGCCTATAAACCAACAGGTTTGAATCATGGTTGATGCCTGAAAATCTGTCAGTCATCATGGGTGTCTGTAAGCTCATTCATACACAGCCATAGCTACAGCTCTTGCCCTCCGAGTGTACTTGCATGGGAGAGGGTATGTGCATGCTTACACCTCTCCCTGATTGGTGGTACTCGAATGTGATAGGGAGGAGGCCTGGGCGGGTGGGAATTGGATTTGTACAAAATGAGAGGAGAAAAATGGGGGGAAATCCACACACACACAAACAAAGTGATGACAATGCACACAAATACATGCATGAATACACACACTTCCATGCTGCATCTACATTTGAGGTCATCGTTTTACATACACTAACCATGGACATCAATGCCATGATAGATAGATAAATGAAATGATAAATGATGTGTGTGTGTGTGTGTGTGTGTGTGTGTGTGTGAATCAAGATTGTATTCAGTTTTAAACAACACAGTATGAATGTCAAACTCAGGATAAGCTCAGAAATCAATATTTGGTGACATTTTAATTACAGCTGTCCCATGTCCTGGCATGCTGTCCACCAGTCTTTCACATTATTTCACGTGATTTTAGGCTATTCCTCCCGCAGAATCACTTCAATCAGTTCAGCTTTGTTTGATGGCTTGTGACCATCAATCCTCCTCATGATCACATCCCACTCTCCACTCCCCTCTCTCCACTGACAACTCCTTGGAATGTCACTTAACAACCATAGGATGACATCAAGTGGCCTACAGAAAGAATATCATATAGAGCAGCTGGGGTTAAATGTGTCGCAAGCACGGTTCGAAACAGATTCCTCTGGACAGGGCTGAAGTCATGCAGAGCTATAAAAACAGCCCTTTCATCTATAAAAAGCATAGAATAGCCTGTCTGAAATTTGTTAAAGACCATAAAATTCAGGCTTTCTCTAATCACAACATCAAGACCCTGTCATTGTCAGCCCAATCTCCAGACCTGGACCCCACTGAGAACCTCTGGAATGCGATCAAAAGGGAGATCATATATCAGTATCAGGTTGATGATTTGGCCACTCCTAAAGTTTCTGCTATCCCGCTGATATGTCTGTTTATTTTTCAGCCAAATGAGGGCATTGACATGTCTTTGGAGCACACATTGCAATTTTCCATGAACAGCTGCCAAATGCAAATTCAACACTTGGAATTACTCATTCTTCACTCATTTACTGAACTGCTTCATCATACTAGGGTCACAGGGAGGCTGGAGCCTATCTCAGCCGACATTGGGCAAAGGAGGGTTACACACTGAACGTCTCGCCAGACCATCTCAGGGCCAACACACACACAACCAGTCACACTTAATTTGGTATACCCAATTAGCCTAACGTGTTTGTCTTCAATTTATTAACAAAGTGCAAAAAAAAATACCTGCATCGAAAAACACAAATTCAAAGTGTTAACAGAAAAGAAAAAAGTAAAAACTAAATGTTATAGGATTATTTACGCACTGGCACAGTGGTCAGCACGTTCGCCTCACAGCAAGTCCTCCCACAGTCCAAAAACATGCACAGTTGGCTAACTGGCTGTTCCAATTTGCCCTTAGATGTGAGTGTGAATGGTTGTGTGTGTGTGTTGGCCCTAGAATGGCCTGGCAAGCTGTTCAGGGTGGACCCCACCCTCATCTAGAGTCAGCTGAGATGGGCACCAGCCTCCCCGCGACCATAAATAGGACTAAGTGGCTTAGAAAATGAATGAATGAATGAATGAATGAATATTATGACTGATCATATTATACAACATTCAATTCATGTGTCATCTGAACCACCGTTGTTCTCACTGCAGCAGGGACCCCTGTAAACTCCTGTGTTAGGTGTGTGTGCAAGTTTTACTCATTCACTTTGTGTTATGTCCTGATACCTCTCAAAAACATCCCAAAAGTACACTGACCATAGTAAAAATTGCAGCCGCCTGCGTGAGTGTGTGAATGTGAGCTTGCATGGTGTCCTACACTGGATGGCATCCCACAGTAGGAGATTGCCAGTAAGTGTAACCCTGACCAAGATAAAGAAATGAATGAATGATTAAATGGATGTATATAAGAACAATGCTTTAGAGATGGTGATATTTTTGTGGATTAGAATATCCATCCATTACAAAAATAGTAACGTGTCGAATTTCATCCACAACAATCATAAACAAACAAGAAAAAATGAGCATACTGTTATACAATACATAAGCAGCTAATGGGAAAAAGAGAGCATGAGTAAAAATAGCTACAACACAATAGACACAACAAATGGAGCATGACAAATAAATGGAAAGCTCTCAGTAATTTGCTAAGTATGTCTAGAATCTAGAATAAGATTGTGGGTGCAGGCAGCGGAAATGAGGCTCTTCCTAAGGGTGTCTGGGCTCATCCTTTGAGACAGGGTAAGGAGTTCAGACATTCGGGACGAGCTCAGAGTAGAGCCACCGCTCCTTAACAACGAATAGTGATGTGGTTCTGATATCAGCCTAGGATGCCTCCTGTACGCCCTCTATAAGAGGCTTTATGTATGATATCTCTCGATTGCCTACAGGGAATGCTTCAGTATTCCATTGGTGGAGGGCAGGGAGAGGGAGGCCTGGGCGTTACAGCACAAGCTGCTGCCTCTGCAACCCAGGGCAAGACAAGTGGCAGAAAATGGATGGATGGATGCTTGGAACATTTCTTTTTCTTTTTTTTAAAGAGTCCCCCAAACCATATCATTGGTTTGTGGTCTGTGAAGCAGACAGTCTTGGCTTCGTGCAAACACTTCAAATGTACAAGTCTGCTTACTAAGCCAGTGAATAATTTTACAGAAACATATTTCCCTACTAAAGCGTTTTTAGTGTAGCAGATTGTTTTCACTTCAGTTTGTGCATTTGTTATTTTTATTTATTTATTTTAGATATTTGTGGCTACGCATGCCTATATCTCAAGAACTGCTTGACAAAGCATCATCAAGTTCTAAGGGTAGCAACTAGGTAGTGGCTGGTGCGATTCCCCCTTCTTTAAAAGATTAGAATCCAATACTTTCCCTTATCATTTTGTTTTCGAACAAAAAACATATTCCCAGATTTAAAACAATCCAGAAATCAACACAAAACATGTTGAAATTCTAGCTGTAGAAAGTAGCTTTCATTTAATTTTTGCCAAACTGCATTTATAGACATGTATCTAAGCATATTATAAAATATCTACAGTATTTATCATCCAGCTAACAACACAACCTCTAAATACTTTTGTTCATTTGGGATCAGTAACCATACACACTTCACAAAAAATAACAATAGCAAAATAAAATAGAGTAATCATGAATCATGAGTTTCACCATCCATTTATCTATCCATCCATCCATCCATACACCCATCCATCCATCCATGCACACATCCATCCATCCATATACCCATCCATCCATTTATCCACATGCCCATCCATCCATACATCCATTCATTCATCCATCCATCCACACACCCATACATCCTTCCATCCATACACACACCCATTCACCCATACACCCATCCATCCATCCACATGCCCATCCATCCATCCATACACCCATCCATCCATCCATCCATCCATACACACCCATCCATCCATACATCCATCCTTTCATTCATCCACATGCTCAGCCATCCATCCATCCATCCATCCATCCACACACCCATTCATCCATACACACACCCATCCATCCATCCACACACCCATCCATCCATCCACACACCCATCCATCCATCCACCCATTCATATACCCATCTATTTATTCATTCATCCACACACCCATCTATTCTTCCATCCATCCATCCATACACGCCCATCCATCCATACACCCATCCTTTCATTCATCCACATGCCCAGCCATCCATCTATCCATCCACACACCCATTCATCCATCCACACACCCATCCATCCATACACACACCCATCCATCCATCCACACACCCATCCATCCATCCATCCATCCACCCATTCATATACCCATCTATTTATTCATTCATCCACACACCCATCTATCCATCCATCCATCAATCTATACACACCCATTCCTCCATACACCTATCCTTCCAT
The DNA here is from genome assembly GCA_028564935.1 of Neosilurus hyrtlii. Lineage (NCBI taxonomy): Eukaryota > Metazoa > Chordata > Actinopteri > Siluriformes > Plotosidae > Neosilurus > Neosilurus hyrtlii. The sequence continues at coordinate 15,013,011 of JAOUQZ010000027.1, forward strand.
TCATCCACATGCCCAGCCATCCATCCATCCATCCATCCATCCACACACCCATTCATCCATACACACACCCATCCATCCATACACACACCCATCCTTCCATACACCCATCCATCCATCCATTCATTCACATGCCCATCCATCCATCCACACACCCATCCATCCATCCATCTATACACCCATCCATCCATTCATCAATCCATCCACATGCCAATCCATCTATTCATCCGTCCATCCACACACCCATCCATCCATTTATCCACCCATTCATATACCCATCTATTTATTTATTTATCCACACACCAATCCAACCATTCATATACCCCTCTATTCATTCATTCATCACTCCCATCCATCCATCCATACACAAACCAATCCATCCATTCATCCAAATGCCCATCCATCCATCCATCCGCACAGCCACTGATCCATCCATTCATCCACACAGCTGTCCATACACCCATCCATCAATCCATCCTTCCATTATCTATACCGCTTAACAATCAGGGTTGCAGTGAAAGCTGGAGCCAATCCCGCCTGACTTCGGGAGAGAGGCCTGATTACACCCTAAACAGGTCACCAGTGTACTCCGGAGTTATTAAAAAACTCCAACAGCATTTTATAATTAGGTCTGCGATCCACTGCTTCCCTCCTCTAAATAATATAAAATTCTTTCAGTTGAAAAGTCACTAAAGGAAATGTATATACAATCAAAACAACAACAGTCAATAAATTCTGGAAAACAAAGAAGACAAATTCATGGATAGAACTGTTGTTGGTAGGAAAATGATAGGATGATTCATGATTCTGGTGGGAGATTTGGCTCATTTCAATCTTTGATATATAGTATAGATCCATAGTTATATGTATTTATTAATTAATTCATTCATTCATTCATTCATTCGCAGAACCGCTTAATCCTTTTAGAGTCGAGGAGAGGCTGGAGTGTATCTTAGGTGCCCCCTCAACAGATCACCAGTCCATCGCAGGGCAACACACACACAACCATTTACACTTACACTCACAACTAGGGGCAATTTGGAACACCCAGTTTGCCTAATGTGCATGTCTTTGGATCGTGGAAGGAAACTGGAGTACCTGGAGGAAACCCACACAAGCATGGGAAGAATGTGCAAACTGCACACAGAAAGTCTTCTCCGAGCACAGGACCCAAACCCAGGACCTTCTTACAGTGAGGTGGACATGCTAACCACTACGTCACTGTATATACTGTATAAATATAGATGATAAATGGAAGTTAGAATTAGCTCAGTTGGTACTTTGCATAAATGTGACTCTTCTTAATATATTTCTACATTTCAAAAGTTATGTTTCTCTCCTTATGCTGATGTAATGCTGCAAATCATTCTGCACTGCAGTGCTCAGAATCACATGCATGCACACAAATGTGTTGCAGGAAGTTCTGTGGGTTGACTATTCTAATACTGCTGATATGTGGTGGTGCTTTTTTAGGCATCTTATTTTAAAAAATGGGTTTTTGTTTTTTTTTTGTTTTTTTTTGGAATACACTGTCTAACATTACTCACACACCACTGCACAATGACAGCTATACATGTGTTCATTCAAGGGTTGACATACATACTAAGTTGCTTTTTGGCTGCCGTGGTTGTAAATAGTGGCTGTTTGAGTCACCTCAGTCTTTCTCATATTGCTAGGTAAAATTGGGCCCATGCATAGAAATCAGAGACTCCACACCTGCGTAGAGTGAATGCAACCTAGCAGATCCTGTGTGAACTGCATGTAGTGTTTTCTTTGAACTGACCGATCCTGTGTTGCCTTACCCCAGTGAATGTGTATAAAATTCTGGAAAATTCTAAAATAAAGAGAGAACATTGCCAACCACAAGCCTGTGTGTGTCCCTGTGTAGGTAATGGTAATGTCTGATCAGGGACGAGGTATCTAAAACCGAGCATGCGGGAATTTTTTCTTCCCTGTTAATGCTTTGTGCTTTTCGATGCAGACCCATTTCTTGCCCATTATTATTAAATTTGATTAGAACAGATGACAGAATAGCCATCTAGGACCATGTAGTAAGGCCATATTCTTCTCTTCTTCCCTACCTCATCATGCCTCCCCTTTTGGAGGACTGCAGAAATCTTCAACATATACAAGTCTAGTAGTAAACAAGAACTAATATACTGTTAATATGCTGTTATTTTATGCTGAAAATTTTATTCTAGTTACAATTTGGCTGTTTTTCCTTCTCTCTAATCTGTACCATGTTCTATTATATAATATAATACAGGGCGACACGGTGGCATAGTGGTTAGCACGTCTACCTCACAGCAAGAAGGCCTGGGGTTGATTCCCAGGCTTGGGTGTTTCTGTGTGAAGCAGGTTCTCCATGTGCTTGCATGGGTTTCCTCTGGGTATGCCGGTTTCCTCACACAGTCCAAAACCATGCACAGTAGGCTAATTGGCTGTTCCAATTTGCCCCTAGGTGTGAGTGTGAATGGTTGTATATGAGTTGGCCCAGCAATGGACCAGCAAGCTGTTCAGGGTGTATTCTGCCTTCACCCAGAGTTAGCTGGTATAGATTACTGCAACCCTAATTAAGATTAAGCGGCTAATAAATGAATAAATTAATTATATATATATATATATATTCATCTTCTGAACCACTTATTCCTAATTAGGGTCGCGGGGAAGCTGGCGCCCATCTCAGCCAACTCTGGGCGAGGGCGGGGTACACCCTGGACAGCTCGCCAGGCC
>JAOUQZ010000027.1:15040148-15052999 GCA_028564935.1 Neosilurus hyrtlii
TAAATATAAATATAAATATATATATATATATATATATATATATATATATATATATATATATAGAGAGAGAAAGAGAGAGAGAGAGAGAGAGAGAGAGATAGATAGAGAGAGAGAGAGAGAGAGTGCTTTATCATACCAGGGTCGTGGAGAGGCTGAAGCCTATCTCGACCAACTCTGGGCGGGGTATACCATTAACAGTTTGGCAGTCCATTGCAGGGAAAACACACACAACCATCCACACTCAAATTCACACCTAGGGGCAACTTGGAACAGCAAAGATGCCTCATATGCATGTCTTTGGACTGTGGGAAGAAACCCGAGTGCCCAGAAGAAACCCTTGCAAACCACACAAAAACATACCCTTAATCCAGCTAGCTGAGGGCTACCTGTGTTTTCATAGTTTTTTCATTACATTGTTTTAGTTTTCTTTGAGCACAGGAACCAATCCTACCTAAAAATAAATAAATAAAAATAAAAAAAGCTAAACCTTTTAAATACATCTGTTAGAATGGGTCTATCATGAACAGTGTGTGGGTGTAAGCAGTTTGAGTGTCCCGATAAAAAAGCTTAAGAGAAATACAGACCACATGCCTGCAACACACATTTCTTGGAGCGACAAAACCCTACACAGCAATGAACAAGCCCTGAAGGAAATGAGCAACCAGATCTTTAAAAGCACATGGCCGACTATATTTATCAAAGTATTCTTGATTGGACAACATCATAACATTCATATTTGCAGCATTTGGCAGACACCCTTATCCAGAGCGACTTACATCATTATCTGCTTTATACTTCTGAGCAGATGAGGGATAAGGCCCTTGCTCATGGGCTCAACAGTGGCAGCTTGGTGGTACTGGGACTTGAACCCCTGATTAGTAACCCAGAACTTTAACCACTGAGCCACCACTGCCCCATAACATCAACAATTAAAGTCCTTGCACAGCACTGCTGGGACGTTATAGCACAACATTTCTATTTTACTGCACAGATGATTTCCATGTGCTTGCATGAGTTTCCTCTGGTTACCCAAGTTTTCTCCACAGTCCCAAGACATCCAGGTTAGGCTAGTTGGCTGTTTCAGATTGTCTCTAGGTGTGAGTGTGAGTGTGAATGGTTGTGGTGTGTTTTAGCCCTGCAATGGTCTGGCCATACAGGGTGCACCATGCCTTCACCCTGGGTCAGCTAGGATAGGCTCCACTCTCTCCGTGACCCTAGTGGAACTGAGCGGTTCGGCAAATGAGAGGGTGAGGAAGTAAGGAGTTCAAAAGGCAACACAGAGAGATATTCTCAGAGTGGGATTCACTTTGTGTCGATGTAAGTTTAATCCAATGGACTCTCATATAAAATACATGGAATATGCTGTTGATGCTCATATGTTAGCATAGATTTTGGTGTGTGCATTTGTGTGTGTGTGTGTGTGTGTGTGTGTGTGTGTGTGTGTGTGTGTGTGTGTGTGTTTTGTTTTGTGAAATGTCCCATGAGACTGCTCCCTGTCAGTTCCATCTGCCACCCCACTCTACTGACACCCAGGGGAGTGGGGAAGGGTGTATGGGTCCGCATAAGCTATAATGGACTACAAAAAAAGGACACACTGATTGGACCAAAAGCGTGGCGATGGGGCTTGTGCTCACAAATAAATAAATTTCCCCATAGGCTGTGCCCCAAGGTCCCTTCCACAGAATTTCAGATCACACATGCATACAGTCAAACAGAGGAACACACACACACACACACACACACACACACACACACACACACACACACACACACACACTGGGACAATGTTAGTCATATTAGCTGAGTAGCCACATAGCTAATCGAGGAAATTAACTCTACATCTCCCTTGAGGGGAGAAAGGGCTCTTTTTAATGATACTGTATGCTTCCAGTTTGTTTATATCGACATCCTAGAGTTGGGACTCACAGTCTTGTGTAGATCAATCGCATTCTCTGTGTTCGGAGAATTACATGTTTAAAAGTGAATTAAATTCAGACAGTGTTAAAATGGCACGTCTGATCACTCAGGCAGATAAACATCAACAAAATCAAGCCAAGGAATAATTTCGAAAAAGCAACATATGGCTGCTGTGCCTCTAGGCAGAAGGATGTATTAGACTGATGAGTGCCGAGGCGCTGACAACAAAGCAGAATTTAACTTGTCAAATTAGTAGAAAGAAGAGAAGGGGGAGGGTGACAGAGTCAGAGACGGATAGAGGGAACTGACAGAGAAGGGGAAAAAAAGGAAATTGAGGCATAGACAACAGCTTGGGTTTTCATAGCAAGTGCCACTTGAAGGTGACGGAAGTAGACAGGGACTGTATTTGGAATAACGCCTATACTTCTGAATGCTGTGGGGGGGGGGGGGGGGGGGGGGGGGGGGGGGGTTGCTGACTCCACTGCGGCTCCTGTATGTACTCAGAGGCACAACATCAAGATTACTGTGCATGAGAACCACATAGAAATGATTTCAATGAATTCTAGAAATTACACTTTAGGTCTTGGTCATATGCCTGAGCACATTGCATGAAACTGGGTGTTTGAGGTGTTATTGCAGGTTAAGTTGCTGCCTCACAGATCCAGGTTCCCCAGTTCTATCTTAATCCTGAGCGCAAGTTCCTGTTCGTGGGCAGTTTTGCATATTCTCCCATAATGCACATGATCTCCCTTGGAGTTCTCCATTTTCGTCAGCCATAAAAAAATGCAAAATAAACTCATACGTACAGTAGGTGTGAATGATTTTAGCATTGCACTGACATTCAGCAATGCACCTGGTACATGCTATGAAAAACCGAATTATTTTGCTTTTGGAAAGTCGCGTTAACTTAGATGTGTTGCGCACCCTTTATTACCTTTATAAAATTTGCTAGGCATTTTGTTGTAATGCAGGAGGCACGGTGGTGAACTGGTTAGCACTTTCACCTCACTGCAAGAAAGTCCTGGATTCGAGTCCTGGCCGTGGGTTTCCTCTAGGTACTCTGGCTTCCTCCCATAGTCCAAAGGCATGTACATTAAGTGAACTGGTTGTTCCCAATTGCATGAGGGTGAGTGTAAATTGTAGTGTGTGTTTTGGCCCTGTGATGAACTGTCAAACTATTAAGGGTGTACACTGCCTTCTCCCAGAGTCGGCTGAGATAGGCTCCAGCCTCCCCGTGAACCTAGTAGGAGTAAGCAGGTCAACAGATGAATAAATGATTTTGATGCAGTCATACAAAGTAATATCCAGCCATCCATCCATCCATTTTCAACACCGCTTATCTGTCAGGTTTGTGGGTTAGTTGAATTCACACACATTCAAATTCACACTAAAGGGTAGTTTAGGGTGGAGAGTTGACCTAATGTGCATGTTTCTGCATGGTGGGAAGAAACTGGAGTACCTAGAGGAAACCCCTGCATGCAAAACTGAGGCTTCCACAATGCAACATTTATGTAATCATTTTTGTTCATCAAATTTCTGTTGATAGCAAATTACTGAAGCCCTTCCAGCATCAAATTACTTTACAGGAATGCCTTAAAGATGCACTTTTTACCGTTTTTGTTGTTTTTATTGTTTTTGGTTAATTTAAACAGTTTGGTGGATAAACAAGCATAGATATGACTCGACATTTCTTTTTTTTAATGTCTAAATGAAATACAGTAATAAAATGTTTCTTTTATTTGTTTTAATGACATACAGTGATCACAAACAGTTCAAGCCTAATCGTGTACTGCATAGTTACAAAGTGGTTCTGTGGGAAAGTGTAACACTGCCGGAAATCTCCAACACACTACTAATGAAAATGCCGCTGGATCTACCTGAATTACAAAGAATTTCTGAACTACAATTTTTTTTCCTGAACTACAAAATTTGTAAACATATACAGCAGTAATTACTGTATGCTCTACACAACAAGAGCTTGCACACAAACTCTGAATATAAGGCTAAAATGATCCAAATTAGCAAACAAGAAGATGCAGGTTACCTAGGATCCCCGGGGGGAATACCTTACAGCTGGATGCAGTGTCACACTTGAAACAGTTTTAAAAAAATATGATGTATTTTATCGCTAAGAAAAACGATTTTTCGGATTTCTCCAAGAAACATTTACATGTAAATAAGCTAATAACATTCATTATAAACGCAAACATTAAAAATAATGATAATAACAATATTAAGATATAACAAGTAGAACAATTACAAATAGGATCGAAAAAGTGTTTTATTCTTACTTAACCTAAAAAATAATAACTTATATAGTATTTTCTTTAAATAAGTCAATATATGAGGTCATCGGATCACATCTCTGCGAGGTACAAAGTATAATATCCCTTATTTTGAAACTAAAAAAGAAAATAAAATTCTTCACGTCTATAAATGGAATGTTCAGGTTATCATCCTCTTCTGTGAACAAGGTCTTGGCACAAACCTTGAAAAAGCTTTGGAGAGTTTCTTAAAGCGTGATGAGAGTGCTCTGATCATGTGATCCAGAATCTTTGTAGAAAAATCATCCTAAACAGTCTGACCAACAGACAGGTGAAGCCTCTGTGAGCTCAAGCAACTACAAAAATCAAGTTGTTTCTGTGTGAAGGTCCTTACTTTTTGTCATCCTGTCCCAGTCATAGCTACTTCATATGTAGTGAAGGATGGATTTCACTGTTGGCCAGTCTTGTTGCCAGTCATGGTTTTAATTGCTAAGAGCTTGCAGTGTCTCTCGGTGTGGTTGGTGTTTGTTGTTTTGAGTCATTAGGAGGTTATAAGACTTCATGAGTCTCAGTTTAACCCTGGAACATCAGTTGGTAAAAATGTCTAGTCTCATAACAGTATGTCTTCTACATTGGTGGGACAACGAGACCAGTCATTGCTAAAGAAAAAAAGAACAAATAAGCTGTTAATAAATAAAGAATAAACAGCTACATGGACAAGGTGTAAGAATATATATACACACACATACACACACACACAGGCTAATTTATTAATGTTGGACTTGTTCACCTCTGAAGCCGTTGCCTCCTGAAGTAGGACAGACGGGTGAAGGTGAACCTTGTGGTCTCAAGACAGGAGCAAAAGCACTCTTCTGTTTGGCCGCAGAAGGAAAAGATGAGAAGGGTAGAAGAGAGGAAGATGAACTAGAGCCTGGTATAGTGGGACTAGATGGCATAACTGGGGGGGAAAAACAGGGTGAAAGATTAGATTCAGAATCTTTTTTAGAGTAAGAATCTATTACACTGCCACATACAGCAGCTAGAATCACTTGGAAAGCACAAACCTCCACCAAGATAGCTCTTTTTACTTCCTTATTTCCTTTATTTATTTCCTTAAATATTATTTTCACAATCCATTTACATTTACATTTACATTTGCAGCGTTTAGAAGACACTCTTATCCAGAGCGACTTACAGAAGTCAATCAAAACTCAGTGGTCGGGCATTGTATGTTTTGTTTTGGGTTTTTTGCACACGTGTGTGTTTGTGTGTAACATAGTGCTAATCTAAGTATGACCAAGAAACGTAGGTTTTCAGCCATCGTTTGATGATACCCAGTGACTCAGCTATCCTGGACATCTAGAGGAAGTTCATTCCACCACCTTGGAGCCAGAACAGAGAAGAGTTTACGTAGATGCATTGTTCCCTTGTCCCTTGGTCGAAGGAGGCACCAGTCGAGCAGTGCTACAGGACCTGAGAGAACTCGGTGCAGTATGGGGTGTAATAAGTGCTTTGAGGTAAGAGGGTGCAGGTCCATTTTTGGTTTTGTAGGCAAGCATTAGTGTTTTGAATCTAATGCGAGCAGCTACAGAAAGCCAGTGGAGAGATCGTAGCTGAGGAGACCTTTACTTATCGAGCTTTATATATTTCATCAGTTCTGGGATACTATTTGGATTCTGACGAAACTTTTAACAAAAACCATTCATAACTGTTTGTTTATAACAGATAAACAAACAAACAAGAGCACATGGAGACAACCCCAGCTCAGCAACATCATAAATCTCATAATGTTAAAGAATCCTTTAAAAAAAATTGTACCAGAATTTGATCTGAATCACCTTCAAAATTTAATCAAGGCTTGATTAAACTAAACTAAAAACACAAGGGGTACTGGAGAGGAGGAGCCAACCGATGGTTGAACCTCGGATTCAGGAGGAACAGTGTGGTTTTCGTCCTGGCCACAGCGCTCTTGACCAGCTCTACACACTCTCCTGGAGGGGTTATGGGAGTTTGCCCAACCTGTCCACATGTGCTTTGTGGACATGGAGAAGGCTTTCGACCATATCCCTTTGGCTATCTTGTGGGTGTGCTCCAGGAATATGGTATACTGGACCTGTTGCAATGGGCCATTTGGTCTCTGCATTGCCTGAGCCAGAGCTTGGACAGCATTGGTAACAACATGTCGAATTCATTCCCAATGAGGGTTGGACTCCACCAAGACTGTCCTTTGTCACTGGTTCTATTCATAATATTTATGGATAGAATTTCTAGGCTGGTTTGTTGGCCATAGGATCTTGTCTCTGCCTTTTGCAGATAGCGTTGTCCTTTTGGCTTCATCAAGTCAGAACTTCCAGCTCTTGCTGGAACAATTCGCAGCTGAGTGTGAAGCACCCTCCAGATCTGGAATGAGGTCCCGCCCCAAGTAAAGTGAGGGAAGGATGGAGCGGTAGATCGACAGGCAGATCGGCGCTGTAATGCAGAGCTTGTTCCAGTCCATCATGATGAAGAGGAAGCTGGGCCAGAAGGCAAAGCTCTCAATTTACCAGTCGATTTATGTTTCTACCCTCACCTATAGTCACAAGCTTTGGGTAGCAGCCGAAAGAACAATATTGCGAATACAAGTGGCTGAAATGAGCTTCCTTCACAGGGTGGCGGGGCTCTCCCTTAGAAATAGGGTGAGAAGTTCTGTCATCCGTGAGGAGCTCAGTGAAGAAACACTGCTCCTCCGCATTGAGAGGAGCCAGTTGAGGTGGCTAGGGCATCTGTTTAGAATGCCTCCTGGTGTGGTGTTTCGAGGATGTCCAGCCGGGAAGAGACCCCAGGGTCAACCCAGAACACGCTGGAGCAAACAGCAAAGAGGAATGAAAGCTGGTGTCTAAACATCAAGAAACACATGAGTGTTATGGACAAGTGTCTATAAACTTTTGTCCATGTAGTGTAAGTGATGAATGACAAAACCTCTTTATACCCACAGGACCACTGGTTTAACAACATATTACCCCTACACCTGGAAACCTCTCTAGTCTCTGTTAGGCATGTTATAGGGGTGTGCTTATTGTTTGGGGAGATTGGTAATACTGCATGCATGTTTCCCATACTAAAGCTGGTTATTGATACATTTGATTAATTCATTTTTGTGATAGGATAGGTATGTGTTTATTATAAGTGACAATAAACGCTCGGGGTGACAAAAGCCGATATTTCTTTGGCTCTCTCTTTAAGTGGAAATGACCAGTATCCTTTTAGCAAGTCACACTTTGTAATATACTTTGCCTTACTGATCTTGTCTATGCAGTCGTTTATCCTTGGTAATAGATATGAGTCTGTCTTTGTGAGTGCATTTACTTTTGGATAGTCAGTGCAGATTCTGAGTGAACTGTCTGGCTTTGAAACCGAGACACAAGGTGAGGCCCAGTCACTCTTGCTTGGCTCAATGATATCGTTCTCCAGCATGTAGGAGATTTCCTTCTGTTTTAATTCAGGCCTGTATGGGTTTACGCGGTACGGGTGTTGTTTGATAGGTCATGCTGACATTCTGACATCCACATCATGCTGGGTGATGTGGGTTTTGCTGGGCACATCAGGAAATAATGCCTTAAATTCTAAAAGAAGATCGGCCAGTTGACATTGATGCTTAACAGGTTAAGAGGTTGTAACATAAAAATAACCTTCTGTTGTTGCCTTTCATTCTGTGTAGGAACATCAGTGGGTTGTGGTCAGTATATACTAGTATGGGTTGGTTGGAAGAGGACAGATACACTTCAAAGTGTACTTTCTATATTAGCCTGCCATACCTAGGAATCTCATTAGGTCGCATTTGTTTTCTGTGGCTGGGAAGTCCACTATAGTTTGAACTTTTGCTGTGATGGGAGCTATTCGCCCATGGGCAACAACATAGCCCAGATAGGTCACAGAAGCTTGACCGAATTCGCCCTTAGCCAGGTTGATAGTTAGATTAGCCCTTAGTGATCTAAGGAAAACCTTTCTTAAATGAGATAGGTGGGCATTCCATGAGTCATTGTAGATAACGATGTCATCTATGTACACCCCAACACCGCCAAGGCCTGCTAGACACTGGTTCATCATTCTCAGAATTCATTCTAGTGATAGGATAGGTATGTGTATATTATAAGTGATTGGACTGAGTGTTTTAATGTTTCTAACTTTACATTTTGATTTCACAGGCATGCTAGAGTTTTTTGGAAACAAAAATTAGTGCTTACTACCATAAGGTGAGCTGTTTGGGGAGGCACTGCTAAAACCTGGGGACCCGGGTACACCCAGACTGCCCATAGGTACAGCTCCGTACCCTCCACTCATGCCTCCTCCAGAGCTGTAGGTGGACTGCTGAGGGGTGGAGGCAGATGGGTAGCTCCGTGGAGACAAACTTGTAGAATTACGCATATAACCTTTGGAAGAAAGCAGAGTGATTCAGAAACCGTGACTGTTACTGTTGAATCATTCAGTGTCAGTATCCCTGTTTTAAACTTCCATTTATTTGTTCAATATATGTAATATGCCTTAATACACTGCTTTATATTATTGACTGTGCTTTTCCATCCTGTTGCTTTTCTCACTCACTCACTCTTTAGCTGAACTGCTTAATCCTATTAAGGTTGTGGTGAAGCTGGAGCCTATCTCAGCCGACCCTGGATGTCTTAATATGTACTGTATTAAATTAAATTTATTGACCCTGTGGTGGAATAGACTATTAGTCTAACGTGCATGTCTTTGGACCCTGGGAGGAAAACAGAGTATGCAGAGAACCTGTATTTGCTCAAAACTATTCAAAAATAATGTGTGACACATATGTATCCGTACAAAACTACTAAATTAACTTATTGTGTACATGACAAAAATGTAAAATAAAAGGTTCCATATTGTTCAGTACACTCTTTCTTTGGCCCCTCTTACCTTGTCCACTGCTTTGTCCAGGGTCTCCAATGCTCACGCCAAGCTGAGATGGGTATGAGCTCAGTCCCATGACACTGCCGTGTACTGGAGAGCTGGGCAGAGCTTGTAGTTGACTGTGGGGCCGTGGTACACTATACAAAGCTTCAGCAATGTCTGCTGCCCTTTTCAGTAACATGTCCTAGAGCCAAATACAAGGAGAAAAAAGTTAGACAGTCTATTTATACATACAGTGCCCTCGTTATATTTTAATCTAACCGCAAAACTGTACAGTTAAGTGATCTCAATGGATTAATACTACAGTTGGTTGAACAAAATTTGAAAAGCGACAACAATAACGTGGACCTTAACACATCCAAGACAAAGGAGATGATAACGGACTTCAGGAGATCTAAACAAACTGAGCACTCTGCCCTCTATATTGATGGAGAGGAGGTAGAGAGGGTGGAGTGCATCAAGTTTCTTGGAGTCCACATTTGCTGACTTAACCTGGACCACAAACATCTCTCACCAGGTGTGGAAGGCATATCAAAGGATCTACTTCCTCAGAAATCTCCAACAAGCCCACCTACCCATGACGCTACTGACAAACTTTTACTGCTGCACCATCGAGAGCCTTCTGACCTACTGCTGTACAGTGTGGTTCAACAGCTGTGCTGCAGAGGACAGGAAGGTCCTGCAGCGGGTGGTGAGGATGGCAGTGCAGATCAGATAACTGAAACTACACTAACCCCACCCCCCACCCAGTGATAAGTAGTAAGTAGATAAGTTTGAGTCTGTACATGTGCACATATGTGGATAGATGTATGTGCTCGCATATATAAGATATATGTATGTATATGCGTCTATATGTGTACATATAGCTATGTGTATATGCGTATGTAGGTACATGCACATATATAAAACTTTGTTGTCTTTTGTGTACACTTTGTTGTCTTTTAATAATTGCTGCTTAACAGAGAGCTGCTAAACTGATTTTCATTGTTCATGCAACAGTTGACAATAAAGATCTCTTTATCTTTATCTTTATCTTTATCTTTATACAGGAAAAGACTAAAAACTAATCAAACTAAAAAATATTGCAAGTTAAACTTAGATAGATTTTGAAGGTCAAAGCACAAATCCAGTGTGACATTTCAAGCTCCAAAGGGATATATGCTAAATCTTTCAGTCGTGTTGATGATTCATTCAGTCTTAGCTCAGTTAAGTTCCTTTCACATACAACCCGCTTCAACAGAAGGGACTGGAATAGCTATTGGTGATATAGACTCAAAACCTGTGTTCACATATCAAATACGTGTTGTTTGTCTTGGGGAAAATAGGCCAGGTCTCCAAGTCAAATTGTATGATCCATTCATTCATATTCTGAGCCGCTTATTCTGAAACAGGGTCATGGGGAGGCTGGAGCCAATCTCTGGCCAACTCTGGGCGAAGGCGAGGAAAACTGAACAGCTCACCAGACCATTACAGGGCTAACACACATACAACCATTCACACTCACATCTATGCGTGATTTGGAATTGCCAATCAACCTACTGTGCATGTTTTTGGACTGTGGAAGGAAACTGGGGTATCCAGAGGAAACCTATGCAGGCACAGGGAGAACATGCAAACTCCACACTGAAATGTCCAAGATGGGGAATCAAATTCAGGCCTTCTTGCTGTGAGGTGGATGTACTAACCACCTCACCATTATGCCACCATGATGCTCTAAATCGTATGATTTTCAAATACAAGTAATACAATTGTCACAAGAAAACTCATACTATATTCCTGTGAAACTCGATTAACGTGCAAGCACTGTGAGAATGTAAGATTACATAAGCACACTCAGCCTAACACTGTCATAGAAATGTTGGAAGGAATACATAAGGAAGTTCTGTGGATTAAATGTAGAACAACCATAGAACTATTGTAAGGACACTGTACGATTCTGAGCACATCGGTATGAAATTCATATGTGTATCATAACACAGCTGTGGGATGACATAGAGAATTACATAACAGACCTAGGACATGACCTGACGTTGAGACTTAATTACCAGACCGGAAAAAACATTTGAACATGGATAAAACACCATGACAACAGTCTATGGCAGGTGAGTTTCGTACAACACACCAACAACTGTCCATGAAATTGTTGTGTATATGTTGTATGGTGTATGCAACAGGGGCTTTAATCAAGCTCACATTTAGACATTGTTAAGACACTGTTTTGTGTTTACCTGATTACTGTGGGTATTTCCATAGACTGCTTCCACAAGATCTGCTGCCCTTTTAAGCAGCATCTCCTAAAGTAGAAAATGAGAAAAGGGCCTGGTTAAAAACTATCAGTGTATAGTATAAAGTCATTTAAATGTTATTTGTAGCAGGTTATTCTCTACTTTTGCCAGTTTGTCAGGGTCCCCAGGATGTCTAGGGATGACCTTCTGAAGCCTCTGGAAGCCATAGTCTATGGTTGGTTCATTCAGTGCTAAGGACAAATTCAGAGTGCACATTGACATGAGATTCCATATTTCATGTATTTCATGTATTATTGATGTAAATGTATAGAAAGGCACCAATAGTAAAGAGAATGTGTTATGACTTTCTGTATACCTGTGTAAATAAATCTTCCCGGAGCTCCTTTGCAGAACTGTTTTGATTTATAGGACAGTGTGACTTCTACTACCCCTGGAATGTGTCTTGGAGGTGTCTGAACTCGGATTGCATGAGGCGTGATTAACTGTTAAAACAGCCAGGAAGCAGTTCAACTTAGATACAGTAAACACTGACCCATTACTGTGCTCACAAACAGCAACTCCAGTAATTCATTCATTCGTTCATTTGCTGAACCACTTTATCCCACCAGGGCTGCATGAAGGCTGGAGCCTATCTCAGCCACATCTGGGCGAAGGTGGGGTACACCCTGAATGGAACAGCAATCCATCATAGGGCAACACATACACACACAACCATTCACAGTCACACTCACACCTAGGGGCAATCTGGAACAGTCAGTTAATCTAATGGGCATGTCTTTGGACTGTCAGAGGAAACCAGAGCCCATGAGGAAACCTGCGTAAGCTCATGGAGAGCATACAGACTCCACACAGAAACACCCTCACCGAGAATCAAACCCAGGAGCTTCTTGCTGTGAGGAGGATGGGCTAAATACTATGTCACCGTGCCTCCCAGCTCTAGTAAATATTACCATGAATAACACTGTAGTTTATTATTAGCAAATGGATCTTGGTAACAGAAATACTGAAAGTGAAGTTCCACTAGACACATAAACATGATTACACTGATGCTATTATCATTCCTAACGTACCTCACTCCACACCAACATGCTCCCGAATACAACCTGCAGACCATCAAAAAAGTTCTCGCCGATAATGATCACCATTGCGCCTCCTGTGGTCCAGCCCTCACTTGGGCTGATGGCTTTGATACACGGAGTGGCTGTTTATACAGAAAGATAAACAAAGATAGACATTATTCATTCAAATTCAAATAGTTTTTGCACCTAGGTGGAATCTTATTGTAGATTTAAAAAAAAGTGTGAAATGTACTTTATAGTGCTGAAGTCATATCTAATGTATTAAAGTAATTTCTAATGTATTAAAGTAAGCTCTAAAGCAGGGGTCACCAACCTTTTTGAAACTGAGGGCTACTTCATGGGTACTGAGTCATACTAAGAGCTACCAGTTTGATAGGCTCTCCTGAAATTACACATTTGCTCAGTTTTCCTTTAGTTATACATTAGCAATAATGATT
>JAOUQZ010000027.1:15068476-15079538 GCA_028564935.1 Neosilurus hyrtlii
AAAACAAATATATATTGTGTGTGTGTATATATATATATATATATATATATATATATATATATATATATTGTTGTATGTATACACATATTCTTTTCTTTAATTGATTTTATTAAAAACATTTCAAATCATATATTATAAATTAAATAAATAATATTAGGTTGTAAAGTTCGCTGTGCATAAAACACTTATGTAGTTTAACAACTTTGCAACATTCACACACTATAAGAGTCGATAAGTCTTTACAAGGATAAATTACACCTTAAAACTAATCTTTATATATTTGTTTTTTTACATAATCATGTGTGTTGTTTATTTATATATTTTAAAATTTTTGAAACATATTGCATTGATTTGAGAAAAAAACATTTCAGCTCAGTTTTTCTGAACCCATGAGATTACATTCCTAAGCTGTTTGCACAAAGTCGACATACTAACATTAATATCATCTCTTTTACTTAAAGACAGGAGCATCTCTCAGTGTCTCAAAGCCAAAACAAAGTAACGCAGGATTAAACTAAACAAATGGGACATGTTTCTGTCTAGTTGAGCTCGAAGCAATCGAGAATGAAACACAGGCTACTTTTAATTCAGAAAAACTTTTTTTAAGATTTTAATTAAAAAAAAAAAAAAATTTAAAAGCACATTTTTTTAAAAAAAGAAAGATTAAAAACGAAAAATTCTCAAAAATTATGAAAAACAGCCATATTTAATTTTTCTTTTTAAAAAAATTTGAATTAATTAAAAAAAACAAAGCAGATTTTTTCAAATGTAAAATTTCTCAATAATTCAGAAAACAGTGCCAAATTTTATTTTTTTAAATAAAAATTATGTCATAATCTCAAAAAAAAGAAAAAACAAAGCAGAGGTTTTGTTTTTCTATCACAAATGCAATATGCTTACATAGTATTTTGAGTGGGCTTAAAGCTTCCACCACCCATGTCCATTTTTTTTACCATATTTTTTACAAAAAATAAGTAGAAACAAACAAATTAAAAATAAACAAGCTAACAAATAAACAAACAAACAAACCAACAAACAAACAAACAGCCACAGTCAAACTTTGAATTCTATTTTTATTAAATTGCCAAGTTTGGACATAGGCCGGTCTGGCTTTAAGACCTCATTATCTTCAGAAATTGAGAAATGTTGTCCTTAATTTTAATGACAAGGTCTTTACCTTCAGTAATAATGAGTATAGAGAATGTGTTCTGCTACATTTTATTTCATGAACAATTTTTCAGCATGCACATGAACATCAATAAGTTGTTTATTACCTCCTTTTATCTCTAGCATTTTTAATGAACAATTCAGGTGAATTAATTCAACGCTTGTCTTCCATACCTACATCTGTACGTCTGCTCTCAGCATGTTATTCTTTAAAAAGAAGAAAGAAAGAAAAAAAAACAGCAGCTGTGTATAAAGTCACTGCCTGGAATATTCCTTCCATGATGTGAAGCATGAAAGTATACGAGTTCTGACTGAGTTAAATCAAAGAACACCAGTGCAGACAAAAGACTCAGAGGATGATTTAAGATCCAACGCTACAGGAAAAGAGCTCAAATCGGACTCATAACATTATGTTGCTGTATATTTGTTAAGTATGCCTTATGTGATCAGAGTGTTAAGGATTGCTGGAGTGGTCATGGTAACAAAAGTGTTCCAGTCACATACTGTGATAGGAAGCACAAACATGGCAGTAATAAGAAGCCATGATTACTCCAGATAAACACAAACGTACAAACAGAAGGAAAAGGGATAAACCTGCAGCCATCCATATGCTTCCTTGTCTCTTGGTTTTTAAGAGTATGAGGCATATTTGATATCCAGAACTTAATGCTCTCTCATTCTTGCTGTCAAATTCTCAAGGGAGCAGATGTCCTCTCCTGTGTGTGTGCACATCTGTGCTCTCTCTCTCTCTCTCTTTCTCTCCCTCTCTCTCTCTCTCTCTCTCTCTGTACGTTTACAAGTGAGTAGCACAGAAAAGGTCCACATGAGGTATGTTAAAGATATGCCGTATGCAGAAATGTATTTGTGGGAAGGGAAAGTGACGTTAATTTGTATGATACATTCTTCGTACCTCTGAGTCCCACATGCAGGACTTGATGAAGTATTGATTTAAAGCAGAAGAGATCAATTATTTTACTAAATATTCTAAATTAATAATGAATAATAAAAAAAAAAACACTATTGCAAAGAAAATAATGAAACACTCAGAAGTGTGAAAGCATCACAGCGGTCTCAGAGATACAGGGTAAACGGAGCCCGAGAGAGGTGACAGGGTAATGTGACCCCTGACCTCATTTGCTGTTTCCATTAACCATTCAATTGTTTAATTGTGCTTTTACTTTTTTTATGTGCTCCCTTGTTTGTTCTTTGGGAATTTTTTAGGAAAGAAGAGCGAACGCAGCCTCACACAGGAATTATTTTTTTGTCTATGTGTTCATTTAAATTTGTACATTTTAGTTTTAGTATATACTGCAGAACCAGACACGTTAAATCCAACCAGTATGAATGGTTGCAATGTGTCCAACCAAAACATTAGTCACCACATCAACTGATATTTGTTTGCTTTGCAGTGACATAGTAACATGTTAAGTCATATAGCTTGTCCATGATTGGCATTTCCTAATTAACCCTGAAGGCTAAAATAAGGGGGATGTGTGCTGCAGGCGTAAATATATCACAACAGCTACAAACTCTGTCTAGTGTCTGTCCATGAATTAAAGACCATATAAGCATCTATCTGAACTCCATTTTCTCTGGCTGAAGTCTGAGCCAGCACTTATTTCTTGTTCATTCATTCATTCATTTTCTGAGCCGCTTAATCCTAATTATGGTTGCGGAGAGGCTGGCGCCCATCTCAGCCGACTCTGAGAGAAGGCGGGATACACCCTGAACAGCCCGCCAGGCCAATGCCTGGCCAACACACACACACACACACACAATCATTTACACTCACACCTAGAGGCAATTAATCAGCCTCCTGTGCATGTTTTTGAACTGTGGGAGGAAACCGGAGTACCCAAAGGAAACCCACACAAGCACAAGGAGAACATGCAAACACCACACAGAAATGCCCCCAGCCCGGGAATTAAACCCTGGACCTTCTTGCTGTGAGGCGAATGTACTAACCACTGCCCCACCGTGCTAGCACTTATTTCTACAAACCTATAAATTAGTAGCACCAACCAATTTACGTGGGTTACATACAATTTCTGGCAACCAAAATATTGGTTATTACAACCACTATTCTGATAACCAGCTGCACTGTTTATACACGCCAGCACGGTGGTTAGCACGTCCTCCTCACAGCAAGAAGGTCCTGGGTTTGATTCCCATGCTCGGGTGTGGAGTTTATATGTTCTCCTTGTGCTTGCTTGGGTTTTCTCTGGGTACTCTGCTTTCCTCCCACATTCCAACGGCATGCACATTAGCTGAATTGTCTGCCTAGGTGTGAGAGTGAATGTGAGTGTGAATGGTTGTGTGTGTTGCCTTGTGATGGTCTGGTGAGCTGTTCAGGGTGTACCCTGCCTTTGCCCAGTGTTGGATAACATAGGTTCCAGCCACCCCCGCAACCTTTATAGGTGTAAGCGGTTCGGCAAACGAGGGAGAGTGAGTGAGTGTTTTTCCAGTGTAGCACAGCAAGCCCTCAGTGGTACCATCTACAGACAACTACAAATGAATGCTGCATATCTATTCGGTTTTCCCGAAAAGGTATATTTAAATTCATATAGAGAACTTGCACCAGGGTGAATATCGCTGCTCATATTCAAATCAGATTCATTTTTGTGTGTTTGCTCCCACACACACACACACACAGCATGTAAGTGTCTAATACCGTAGGACATCTCAGAATCTCAGAAATATGTTAGAAAGGAAGGTGACCTCTGACATAATATGTATGTACGTATGTATGTAAGAATTTACGCTGCACTGCCCTTTTCTAAAAAAAAAAATAAAAATAAAAAATAAAGGAATGATGGTGAAGAGCGCAGATCCGTCCCGTATTTGCTTTGTTGAGATATTTTACACCTTACACATGTTTTACATTAGTCTCTACATGCTTCCGAGTCCTTCAGCTGGGTGTTCTCATACTTTAGTAAAATAGCCAGACCCATATGTACTGTAAGCTCCTGTGTCGATTCCTTCTAAAACCATCTGTTTCATAGTCAGGCCGTTGGGGGTTGGGGGGCCGATATTGATGAGACTGGGGTTTGCCTATTGATTCTTGTGTTTTCTTGACGCACAAGCTTGTTAAGGGAGACCCTACCGGAAAGCGCAATCAATTAGATATATATTGCAGGGCATTGATCCTTCTCACCCTTACTCTTCTTAAGCTTCGCCATGGTTACCCCATTGTTTTTTTTCACATCCATATATTGATCTTGGTGTGGCACTGACCTGCTAATCCTCGAGCCCTTAACGGGACTGTACATCAACTGATCAAGAAGAGACTTAATAGGAAACAGCAATTAGAATATTAGTAGTACAAAATGACTTTTTTTGTTGTTGTTTTTTTAAGGTTTTTCTGTTACTCAATATATTATATTACACTTAAATTAAAGCCTTGTCTATTAAGTGCTACAGCTCATAATAATCGTCATCAGCTACTAATAATATTTGAGATATATATATTGTAAAAAACACTTCTTTTCTGAACCACTTAATCCTACTACAAGGGTTTCGGGGGGGCTGAAGCCTATTTCAGCCGACACTGGGCGAAGGCAGGGTACACCCTGAACAGCTCACCAAACCATACACACTCATATCCACATCCAGGGGCAATTTGGAACATCCATTTAGCCTTTTGTGTATGTCTTTGAAGGAAACCGGAGTACCCAGAGGAAACCCACACAAGCATGAGGAGAACATGCAAACTCCACACAGAAAAGCCCCAAGCCTGGGACTCGAACCCAGAATATTGTAAAAAAATATAATAATAATAAAATAAAATAATTTATTTAATAAATTAAAAGCGTATAAATTAATAAATATTACAGTATTACTATAAGGCTGAGTTCTGTGTGATGTGCTTGTGATTTAAACTGAAGTGCTTTCAGGGGGTCATGGATCGATGAATCGGTGAATTGATTGAGTGGATCCATAAATCAATTCCTATTTATAAATCATTTCCATAAAACAAATTGAGCTAAGAGCTGACACGAGGGTGATCTTGAATCGACAGGGCAGGTCCGATTAACCCAAAAAAAAAAAAGCCAATAAAAATAATGCAAATGCTACATAAAGTGAGAAAATGTGATCATTAAAACTTTATGGTCCCGTAGCATGAGCTGCAATACACAGCAAAACTTAAAAACAAATAAAAGCTTTTTAAACATGCAGTCATTCCCATAAACTACCTGAAATTTGTGTTTATGGTCCGATTTAACGTCAGTCATACCAGCACTAGTAATCAGTGGGACAAGCATCAGATGTGTGGGCCATAAAGTGGCAAAGGACATGCCGCCTCAGGGATCAGATGGGATCTCTTCTCTCTCCTTTCACTAATAACTGGATTAGTAGAGGAAGGGGTGAATAGCAGATTGTGAAGAGGGGGAGGAGAGTAAAAGACATGGCAGGGTCCAAATAATATGGAGGCAGATTAAAAGGGCGTAGGGCAGGGGGGGGGAGGGGTGTGTGTGTGTGTGTTTGGGGCTGGTGGGGTAGGTGGCACACTGGGGATCCCAATTCCCACTGGTATTGAGAGGTGTCCTGATGAGGCTTACTAATTATGACAATATTATTTTAAGGAAAATATGGGGAGGTGGATGTGTGTGTGTGTGTGTGTGAGAGAGAGAGAGAGAGAGAGAGATTCATGGCTGTGTTTTCTTTTTTTTAAGTCAAGAACATGTGAAATGATTTAATGAGCACACAGGCAAGCATCCCATGCTAACCCTGACTTAGTGGAAGAGGGTGTTGTCAGGCTTAAACATGTCTGTAATATGAATCACTGATGGAATGATATCATGATGAGTACGATTACAAGACCATGTAAAACAAAGCCCAAAATGGAAGCACCTCAAACAATGCTGTCTTACAGCCACAACGCCCTGATTAGCCTAATGAGCTGACCTGCCAATGAGACAATTTCCCTGAGAAGTGATGGCTATCACCTATAACATCAGGTCTACAAGTCACTGGAGCGCAACATTGCAGCACTAAGAGCCTGTGAAGCCCAAAATACTCATCGGAATCCTTCGTTTTATGGAGCCCCTGAGAAAAGTATGGCTTCAAAAATTTTTTTAAAAAGGCATGGAAAGAAAAAAAGGGCAGGTCAAAAACAATCATTCTGTAAAAGAGAAAAACAGATGCCATATTCAGGAATTCTGGAAGAATCCAGAAAAACAACAGCTAATTTTTTTTGTTGTTGTTGTTTTCTGAGAAAGTTTTGAACGGCCCCACTGAGACACTGTAAATAGCATCGACTCGGAGAGAAGGAGAGAGAGAAACGATGCAGGCTACAAAAACACAGACCGTTAGACAGAAAGATTACGGTTGCACTAAGACATGCTTGCAAATAAGGAAAGCGTTCTGCGTGCTGAGGCACCGGATAAAGCCTAAGGAGGAAAATAATAAAGTTGTTCTGAAGCTGAGATTTAAAATAAATATTTTTATATGTTTTTAATATAAGAATAAAGTAAATGATTCAGTATGAAAACAACTAAACACAAAGTGCAATATTATATTTAACATGCATCACTACTGACATTGAAATAATTTTCTTTAACAGAGTGCTAGTGTGTGTGTGTGTGTGTGTGTGTGTGTGTGTGTGTGTGTGTGTGTGTGTGTGTGTGTGTGTGAGGGTAAACCAATAAAAGTGAAAAGTAAAACGAATGCGCTGAGGGTTTTTTTGGTTTGTTTGTTCTTTCTTTTTTCCTAATTGGTGACATACAGCACATCAGAGTGCTAATCATTTCTGGTTTTAATGGACCAGAACGCCTTGGGTCAAGAACCCTCATGAAGCTCCTGTGTACTGTAGTGTGACGACTAGCACTGGCTTATGGTTCTTACCTGTCAATGATGACGGGGTCTGATGGGGTCTCATTACGATTCCCACAGCTTTTTTTCTCACAGCAGCGACTATGTATAAAAAAGAAAAAACATTATTAATATATATAGATATGTGTGTGTGTGTGTGTGTGTGTGTGTGTGTGTGTGCTGTAGCACAAAGTGCCTTATATTCACATATAACTCGTTAAATAAAGCAGCGACACAGTGCCGTAGTGGTTAGCATGTCTACCTCCTGAGTTTGTTTTCCGGGCTCGGCCGTTTCTGTGTGGAGGTTGCATGTTCTCCCCGTGCTTGCATGGGTTTCCTCTGAGTACTCCAGTTTCCACCCACAGTCCAAGACATGCACATCAGGCTAATTGGCTGTTCTAAATTGCCCCTTGGTGTGAGTGTGAGTATGAATGGGTGGGTGTGTGGCCCTGTGATGGACTGGGGATCTGTTCAGGCTGTACGTCGCCTTCATCCAGAGTCGGCTGAGAAAGGCGCCAGCCTCCTCCAGACCCTAATAGTAGGATTAAGCGGTTCTGTTCTGGATAAGAAATAATGCAAAGTCGATATTTGATGTGATGACGATCGGTTTGTAGTTTGCAGGTTTATAAAGTTATGATCTGTAAGTTTTACTGAGGATCTTACAGAACCAGCTACGGTTCTTCTGCTGATTTTGATGGTCACGGACACTTGCTTCTTTATTTGCATGCAAAACCCAGCAGCCTTCAATATGTTTTAGCCTTAAAGGTGATCTGTTATGGACAACATGCTGCTTTCTATACTGACATTCAAACTTTTTTTTATTTTTTCTGTAACATTTAATTTTGTGCTGAAAGACCAATGTTTATAAACCTAAAATATATATATATATACATTTATACTAAACAAATGTAATAATTTGGGGTGGCTAAGACTTACTCACAGTACTGTATGATATCCTGAACATTAATTTTCACTTTAAATGTTATTAGATTGCGTTAGATAATAATACCTCAGACTAATAACTCATTACAACCTGACATTAAAGCTCATTAGTTGAATAAACAAAGTGTAATCATTATAGATAAACAATGTGCCAGCAAAAGCCATAAACGCAGGTCATAAAAAGAATGAATGGACAAAAGAAACAGAAAAAAAATAAGTTGCTTGGTGTCCTTTCTCTAAACTTTCCTAACACTCTCTGCACTATACAGTACAATACCGAGGCTCTTTATACACACGATAGAAAAGAAGACATTAAAGGAAGAGTGACATTAGAAAATCATCTCTAGAATCCAGACATACATATAGACAACAGACAGCACACACGCCAACACCAAGCATCTCTTGTCTGGGGGCAGCCCTTTTGCCCCCTCCTCTAAGCTCCCTCCACTCCGCCCATGCTGCATAACAAAAGTGCCCCCCACCCCTGGCCATCTGCCCCTCTGCTGTCCTCTTTTACCCCCTGAAACCCCCCATCCACCACCACCGCCTAAACTCCCCCTTAGATTTAGCCACTCCCCAGCTGTGTCGTTTGCCCTCATCCCCCTCATGGTCCGCTCCCCCTCTCTTCCCCTCTGTTATTAGCCAGCTGTGAACCCCACTCGGGCATCTGCTGGCCGCACAATGGGGCTGAAGCTGATTTCCACTCCCGTTCTGCCCTCTACTATCGTGTCCCTGAGCCTGAGGTCACAGACCCACACGCCTCCTCGTACCTCCCCTCAAAACAAGCTGTCTGTGGAGACGGCCGTGTGCTTGCTGTCTATCTGTCACCCGATGTCCAAGCCTCTGCTGATGCAGTTTGTCCTGCTTCAGTTTAATAAGTCTGTGGCCTACAAACCAGTTCAACCGTCTGGGCTCCAGCCTGCTTTTGTGATAATTGTTAAAATGTACTTTCTTTTTACATGGGAAGTATTCTTGTAAGTCTTGTCTTCATTCCCCCCATAAGCAGTTTATCAAACGTTACATACACACAGTTTAATTACGTGCTTGCTAACATGGATGCACATATAGGAAAGTCATTTTACCTGCACATGACCTCGTGTGTAAGCAGAACGCGGCACATTTCAGGATTCTTATTCTGCCCCTCATATGATATGGGCTGAATAAACAGAAATAAACCAGAAACCAGCATTATTAATAGGTTAGATGGGTAAACTGGCTACATGGCAAACTTCGAGCTGTCTGTTTTCTTTACCTGTTTGGTGACAGAGTCGATAAGACGAGCATAAAGGTCTTGTTCAGTCCGTACACCTGTTTAAAAAATATATAGAGAGATTTTAAATTGATGAGAAATGTTTATTTTCTTTAAAAAAAAAAAAAGAAGAAGAAGAAGAAGAAAGGCAAATTATCCAAATTGATCATTATAGGGTCCAGAAATTCTAACTTGCTTTGAATGGATAAAAGAATAAAATGCAGTGTGGACCACATGCATGGTTTCTATTGCTCAGCTGTCAAAGTTTTTAGGCTTTATTCTGAATTCATTGCTTCCGACTTTCATGAGAACCTGATAACTTTGTGGAAGCCATAGTCATCTAGTCTGGATAAGGATTAAATGTTATGTATTGTGCTTTTGTAAAACAGTAACCATATTATAGGGAGTGTGGAGGGATTAACTACTTTGATGATGACTTTAAATTCCACTAGATATTTAAAAATTCATTCATTTCCTGAAGCGCTTAATCCTAATTAGGGTCGCGGGGAGGCTGGCGCCCATCTCAGCCGACTCTGGACGAGGGCAGAGTACACCCTGGACAACTCGCCAGGCCATCACAGGGCAGAAACACGCTGATGGCTATGCAGCTACTCTTGACGAAAAACATATTTAAAAATTACTTTTATTATTATTATTAATATAAAAGACACATATTGACAAAAGGAAAAAAGAATCATACCATTACTGTAAAGGAGCTGAAGTTTGTAGTGTGTGCCATTATTCGTCTTTTCTCCAGTCTGCTCCTTAGAAGAACGGGGAAAACAGACACAAGAAAAAAACGCAAGCCCGGTAAAATAAATGCAGCGCTGACAGCAAAAATGTTCGGTGTGCCTGAACCATATCAAGATATCACAGTGTACAATCAGTAAGACTCTGTATATGTTCCATACCTCAACGAGTGGGCTGTTTACTATTTACATTTACTTTTGCATGGCTGCTTGATCCTCGAATTCACTTTCATTGTGAATAACAGGCCACTTGTTGGGGTTTCATGGAAAAGTGCATGACTCTAACACTAACGCAACACTTTCACTCAGAGAATACACAATATGCAAAAATAATATAAAAAAAGAACAGCAAATTTCACTCACATTAAAGGAAATGCTTAAAGAGGAATCAAAGAGCTCCTTGATCTTTAGCGTATACATACAATAACATAATGTTAAATAGATCAAATATACTATATGGTTGAGTTTGAGAGAGAGAGAGAGAGAGAAAGAGAGAGAGAGAGAGAGAGAGAGACCTGCCCTTGAAAGAGTAGCTCCAGTCTGGCTTGAGGCCTATAAACCAACCCCCTTTCCAGCTTATCCTGCTTTCCAACTTCTCCCTTATTAACTGGCCTCCAGAGAATGCACCAAGACTCAATACCCCAAGGATGGATGGAAAAAAATCGACGGAGAGAGAAGGACAGAAAACCTATATAGCTTCCACTTACACACTGACGGGTCCGTTTAATGGCTGAGCGGTATTTCTAGCAGCTCAGTATATCAATAATATTCCAAACTATTACAATCATATCATGAATTATTACCTATAAATAACTACAACCATAACGTGCAATTACAAAATGATTTTATAGCTTTATTTTAGTGTCACCTTCTACAGTATGTTAGTTATTTTTGTTAAGGCTGTTGTTATTGTTGTACTCTGAGTCAACAAATTTAGACCATAAGAGTTTTTTTTTTTACCAGACCTGCAGTTTAACCATAAGGCAATCTCTCTCTCTCTCTCTCTCTCTCTCTCTCTCTCTCTCTCTCTCTCTTTCTCTCTTTCTTTCTCTCTCTCTCTGCTTCCTTTCTCACTCCCTCACTCGTATCTCTTTTTGTCAATCTCTCTCTCTCTCTCTCTCTCTCTCTCTCTCTCTGTCTGTCT
>JAOUQZ010000027.1:15083512-15093596 GCA_028564935.1 Neosilurus hyrtlii
ACTATGTAAAGCTGCTTTGTGACAATGTAAATTGTAAAAAGCGCTATACAAATAAAACTGACTTGACTTGACTTGACTTGACGATTGTACACGATCAAGCTATATACACGTCATTGGAAAGTATGGTGTTCCTCCAATGGTGGTTGCCAAAGGTGGGCAAGTAAGGCACCTGAATTGGTCTGGTTAGTGTGTCAGAGATTTTATATCTCGTTATAGTAGGGGACACTGCGGGGGCAAAAGCCAAGCAGTGAAGTTCAGATGTCCCTCTTCCCAGTCACTTCCTCCAGCGCTTCGAGGAAGACACTGAGTTATTCCCAGACCAGCCGAGAGGCACAGTCCCTCCAGCGTGTTCTGGGTCAACCCCGGGGTCTCTGCCCAAAACACCACACCAGAAAGGTGTTCAGGAGGCATTCTAATCAGATGCCCAAGCCACCTCAACCGGCTCCTCTCAACGTGGAGGAGCAGCAGTTCTACTCCGAGCTCCTCCCGGATGACTGAACTTCTCACATTATCTCTGAGGAAGAGCTCCATCACCCTGTGAAGGAACATCGTTTCAGCGATCTTGTTCTCTCGATCACTCGTGACCATAGGTAAGGGGTTGGAACATAGATCGACTGGTAAATTATGAACTTTGCCTTTCAGCTTAGTTCCCTCTTTACAGCAAAGGTTGCACCAAGCCGCCTGTCGGTCTCCTATTGCTTCCTTCCCTTACTCGTGAGCAAGACCCTGAGACATTTGAACTCTTGGTGTAAGAACTCTGGTGGTAAGACCTCATCCTAGACCTCGAGGGTGCATTGCTCCCTTTTCCGTCTGAGAGCCATGGCCTCAGACTTGGAGGTACTGATTCTCATCCGGCCACTACACACTCAGCGAATCACTCCAATGAGAGCTGGAAGTCCCGGTTTGAAGAAACTACAAGGACAACATCATATGCAAAAAGCAGAGACAGCTTCTATGGACACCAAACCAGAACCCCTCGATGCCTTAGCTGTGCCTAGAAATTCTGTCGATAAATATTATGAACAGAACCAGCGACAAAGCACAGGGGTTTTACTTGAAACCGTTATTCCACATTAATTTTTGCTGCACTAAGAAACTGTTATTATTGTTATGTTGTGCAGTGTTCAAGTTGGACTGCACAATGATGTAGTGCTTAGCGTACCTGTCTCACAACAAGAAAGTTCTGCGTTCATTTACCCGTGCTTGTGTGGGGTTCCTCCGGGTTCTCCAGTTTCCTCCCACACTCCAGAGATATGCATATTAGGATGAATGGTTGTTCTAAATTGCCCTTAGGTGTGAGTGGAAGTGGTTGAGTGTGTGTTGCCACGCAATGGTCTGGCGAGCTGTTCAGCATGTACCCCGCCTTTGCATAATCGGCTGAGATTTTGGCGTCCCTGCGACCGGAGTAGGATGATCTATATCATTTTCACATGGTGTGAGGTATGGTGCATACATCAGTAAATCTGCATTTAATATAGGCTCCACATTTTCTACACTTGCTGATGATGATCTTCACTGTTCCATGGTGCAGCTATAGTTCTTTTGTACTTTTTGCTTTTTAAGGTCATGAATCATTGCATCACCTGTCAAATAAAACCGAGAGGCTGTCATGAAAATCACACAGAAACAGATCTTTATTTGAGGTTAATCGGAATTATTTCATGGATGAACAGGTGTTAGAATGTAACAGCACATTACAAATAGGGGTGTAAACAGTTGTTCAACTTGAATATTGTACAACTTTAAATGCGGCTCCCCGCGACCCTAATTAGGAATAAGCGGTTCAGAAGATGAATGAATGAATGAAAATTGTAGATGTTAAAAATAGACAACAGTCTTCAAATCTTTGTAACAAGCATATAAAAGTTGTGTGCACTGACTTTTAACGGAAACGTCTGGGTTTCTTTAAAGATATTAACTCTGAAAATACTCCAGTACTGACAGCATTTCTTTATGAATAACTTATTGTGCAAGTTGCGTGAGGTTGTCCAGTCATGAAAAAAAAAAAACCTAAGCTAATAAAAACTCTAATGAACTTGGATGAACAGTAGTTGGTCCAGAAGTCCAAAGATTTGTGTTTGGTTCTTTTCTTTGATCTTTATAACTCCTGTAAGAAATTAGTGACCTAAAACAAAAATACGTTATTAATAAATTGCAATAAATTCTCTCTCAAGTAGAACACACACACACACACACACACACACACACATATATATATACATATATAGAGCCATAACTTGAGAAGAAACTTGTAAATTGAAAAGAATTTTGATTGTCTTTATGGTTTAATTTAATAAATATCTCCCAAAATGTACCCAAGACCAAATAATGAGCCATATATACATACATGTACACACACACACACACACACACACACACACACACACACACACACACACACACATATATATATGTATGTATATTTATATAACCTTATGTATGTAACCAAAGTTGTAACACAGCATGCACATACAGAATCATATACTCTACCTCTGTTATAAACTTGGTCTGCAGCTCAGAATCACTCTCAAACTCCAGACTACCATCCAGCACTAGAACTGGAATATTTTCCAGGTGGTCAAAGTGAACCCTACAGTGGAAAGAATAAAACTGGGATTTTATTGTTCTAAAGGCATGACAGCATTTATTAAGGTGGATAACTATTTAAAAATTGAGGAAAGCGATGTATACCTTTCAATCACACAGTACATTCTTTCGTTCTTTCATTAATTTGCCATTAAATCCTATTAGGGTCGCAGTGAGGCTGGAGCCTATCTCAGCCAACAACAGGCGAAGGTGGGGTACACCCTGAACAGCTCGCCAGACCAACACAGGGCAACATGTACAACAATTCACACTCACATCCACACCTAAGGGCAAATCTGGAACAGCCTAATGCGCATGTCTTCAGACTGTGGGAGGAAACCGGAGTACCCAGAGCAAACCCACGCAAGCACAGGGAGAACATGCAAATTCCACACAGAAACGCCCTCGCCAAGCCTGGGCCTTCTTGCTGTGAGGCGGATGTGCTAACAACTATATACAAATCACATAAATACAACTGAATTCAACATTAATACTTTTATATACACTGATACACCGAACTCACTTTGTAGATCTGTTTACGAGCCAGTTGTCGTGCTGCTTATGTAGCGCATCAAGGTAGTCCAGCTCTATTCCCTGCTCCTCTTCTCTACCTCGGCGGCGTAGCCTCTGCATGCAAGTCTATGAGACACAAGCAATACATTTGATACTATGGAATCAATCAAACAGTTACCAAAACTATCGCCTAGTTTGTTATATGTTCACATTACATTGCAAAGCAAATGGAACTTGATGGGAATGCTTCCGCTGCTATACGTCCAGGCTCTCTTTACTAATTTTATGCCTGAAATACCTTTATTAGACTTTTCGTCTTTAACATTTAGCCTTGACCTTGTTTGGATCACTTACACTACTGGAGTCATGAACTCCAAGAACATCCAGTTGACGATGCGGGTCTATTGAGGTCCTGCATGGAGGGTTATTTTATGTTCCCCCATCTCTATACAGGACCTCAAGAAAGTGGCCTTTTTGCTTCTGCTCACCTTTCTGACTAAAACTGCTTAGTTTGACCAGGTTCTCACTCTAGAAGGAACCTCAGAGGCAATAAAACTAACTCCAGTTAAAAATAATGGAAGCCAGGCTGGTTCAGGACTTTTAAGGCTGTCAAAGCTACAGAAATTATCCCCAGACCTCCTCAACCTTTGACCTCTTGCTTTTCACTGACATACCCTACCAGCTTTATATAGCCAGAACCATTACTTTGTTTTATTATTTTTATAGAGGGGTCACATTCAAAAAAACGTACAACAGAACATGTGTTTATACAAAAATACTTCTCCCTGTTAGTGGCGTGATGTGGTAGTTAACTTCCCAGTGCTAATCCAGTGATAAAATGGTATCAAGCAAGTGATCCATCTATCCACCCAACCGTTTTACCTGACTAGAGTTACACACAAGCATTCACACTTACACCAAGGTGCAATCTGGAACAGTCAATTAGCCCAATGTGCATGTCTTTGGAATGTGGAAGGAAACCAGATTACCCGGAGAAAACCCATGCAAGCAGAAGGAAAACATACAAACATAACACAGAAACGTCCTTGCCAAAGCCAGGACTCAAGCCCAGGTCCTTCTTGCTATATGACACATGTGCTAACCACTATGCCACCAAGGTCATAGGATGCCAAGGATCACGGAAAGAAAGGTTAGGGTGAGAGATGAGCTTTCATTTAGGGTTAGGGCATAAGGAGAGGGCTGGCACACAAGATGTGCACATGCAAAGGCACCTTGGGTGTGCAATACAATGCCGGATTTCACACTTTGCCGGTAACATGTATGCACATTACACTGGAACAGAATGATCTGATTGGTTCACTATCCCGATATAACGACTACACATCCACCTCGCCTGAAGTGGATAATTGGTTTATTATAAACTACACATAGACATAAAAAGCAAACGAAATCATGACATTTGGTTAGTTTTCCATATTTTCACCATGACAGAGCCAGGTCAGCTGACCTCTACACGCTACACAAGCACAGTGTAACCAATGTGTAATGGAATCTTTTTAAACTCATTCAAGGTTTTAGTATATTCTACACAATAGCACGAAAACAAAGTAAAATGGTTTAGTTTTTCATTCTTAAACCATGCCAACGATGACGCCGCATACCCCAAGTGACCATCACAAGCCGCGAGCGTTCGTTAATTTGATTACAGCATTATTCACTTAGGATAATGCCTACTAACCCCCAGATCGCAGACCAGTCAGTTCGTATTGCTCCTGTGTACTATATACTAATGGACAATATCCACCTCGCAAACTCAGAATAACGCTTGAATCAAAACAGCAAAAAAAGTGTCAGTGATTCTGAAAATCCGAGCTAGTCATCAAAAGTGCCGTTCCAAAAAATATAATAAAGCTTTCATACTTTTCAAGGTTAAAAAAGCTCTTTTCTTAAGATTTGAATCATAAAAGTGTCACATTTGTCACGTTTAAAAAGTGTAAATAAGCCTGTTTTTCTTACGTTCCCATGTAGTGTAAAAAAAAAAGTCTGAGAGGCTGTCGCTCAACATTCTCCTCGATGTTCTGTTACTTATTTATTGTGATATTTCAGAAACGACCTTCATACATTATTTCAACACCACTGACCTCTGGAGGTGCCCGAAGGTATATGATTCCCTCTAGCTGTACTTTATGGCCAAACTGCTCAACAAGAAAGGAATGCCAGTCCTGATATACAGCCCACTCGGTGGAGTTTATACTTCCTAGTTCAAACAAGTTCTGAGCAAAAATATACCTGAAAAAGAAACACAAACATTCCCATCAACGTCACAGACAGGAAATCACTGAGAATAAAGTGAAACAAAGACGTCTGTGTACATTAGCATACCGGTCACTGTAGATGGAACGTTCGTACACCTGAGCAGACACTTCTTCCGCTTGCGGTAACTGTGCTGTCGGCGGCTGCAGCTGCGTGCGCATTCGGCTCATACAGGAAAACGTCTGAAATGTGTAGGACCAGCGTTTGGGGTCTTGATACATCATTTGCAGCAGGTTGCTGGCTGTTTGCTGGGGAGACAGCACAGATAACGGAAATGTAATTTCAACAGGAAATTGTTGGATTACAGAGTCATTGTGTCCCTGACTGGTCCCAAAACCCAGTTTCTGAAAGGAACTGATATCAGATAAACAACATGATTCATACCGGTCTCATTTGTGAAACTGCCTCTTCGACGTTTTGCCATTTGCTAACAGGTTCAAGTATGACTTCCCAATTTCGCCCTGCGTTGCTCAGCAACCTTGCAAAAGTAGACTTCCCAACCGCTGAAATTTCCAAAAGATACATATTACAATGTAATAATAGTCAGGTTAAAATAGCTGCATGTAAAAGGCCCAAGAATATTTCAGCGGAAATTTCGTTGACTCTGTGTGCAGGTACTGTATATACCAGGGGTCACCAACACGGTGCTCGCGGGCACCAGGTACCCCCAAGGACTGTTCTAAAAATAGCACAACTCACTAGTGAGCTGCGTCTAAAATAAATTTTCGATTTTTTTGTTGATAATTATTGTGAAAAATCATTAACGTGATCAGTGTCTTCACATAGATGAGTATCATTAATCATTATTGATAATGTATAACTAAAGGAAAACTGAGCAAACGTGTAATTTCAGGAGAGCCGATCAAACTGGTAGCCCTTCGTATGACTCAGTACCCATGAAGCAGCTCTCAGTTTCAAAAAGGTCGGTGACCCCTGATATATACCATGTAGCAAGATAATTTTATTCCAACAACAACCTTAAAGATTAAGAAAGTATTTATTTTCTTGTGCTACAAACTGCCCTATGTCTTTTTTGTAATTGTTTTTAATCTTATTCCGTCATTGCTGTAGCCTACTGTCACACTATTATTACTATCGCACTAGTAATAACCCACCTCACCCACCAGGTGTAGTGAAAGTAGGCTAAGACAACACCTGAAAAATAACATCATAGCACAGATGTGCGTTCAGAGACACTTCCGCACATCTGTGTGAAGTCATGTCTGCATTAGTATGCATGGGCATTAGGACAGAGATTTAGCTACTTTTGTGTATGCACGTAATTGTTTATATAATTGGCCGTGTACTACGTGTGATCCCACTAGAAGGCAGACCAGAGAAATCAGATATTATAGAACTTAGTTAAAGCTACTGACCCCAACAGTGAACCAGTCTTTACTGAAAAATAAACCAAGACATGTAATACAGGACCTCAATGTGTTTGTTTGCCATTGCTCGGCTCATGCACAGGCCAGCTTTCTGAAATTTTTGCATAGGCAATCCCCATGACCTAAAGCTGTGTGGTAGCTAATTTGCATATGTGACCTTTGACCTTGGCACATGACCTTATAACAATCTTTTATACTTGTTATACACGGCAACGGTCTGTTGTACACAGAAGCTGTCTGCTATACGTTGCAACGGCGTGTTATACACAGTAACGATCTGTTACACACGGCAACGTTCTCTAGTACATGCCAACATTCTGTTATACATGGCAACGGTCTGTTATACACGGCAACGGTCTGTTATACACGGCAACGGTCTGTTACACGTGAAAACGGTCTGTTATATACGGTAACAGTCTGTTGTACACAGCAACTGTCTGTTATACACAGCAACGGTCTGTTATACACACCAACATTCTGTTACACATGAAAACGGTCTGTTATACACACCAACGGTCTGTTACACATTAAAACGGTGTGTTATTTTCGGTAACAGTCTGTTGTACACAGCAACGGTCTGTTATACACACCAACGGCCTGTTATCCATGAAAACGGTCTGTTATATACGGTAACAGTCTGTTGTACACAGCAACGGTCTGTTATACACACCAACATTCTGTTACACATGAAAACGGTCTGTTATACACGGCAACGGTCTGTTATACACAGCAACGGTCTGTTATACACACCAACATTCTGTTACACATGAAAACGGTCTGTTATACATGGCAACGGTCTGTTATACACAGCAACGGTCTGTTATACACACCAACGGTCTGTTATACAAACCAACGGTCTGTTATACACACCAACGGTCTGTTATACACGACAACAGTCTTATGCAAGGCAACGTCTGTTAAGCACAGCAGCGGTCTGTTATACATACCAACATTCTGTTACACATGAAAACAGTCTGTTATACACGGCAACAGTCTGCTATACACAGCAACAGTCTGTTATACACAGCAACGGTCTGTTATACACAGCAACGGTCTGTTATACACAGCAACGGTCTGTTATACACAGCAACGGTCTGTTATACACGGCAACAGTCTTATGCAAGGCAACGTCTGTTAAGCACGGCAACAGGCTGTTATACACAGCAACATTCTGTTATACATACCAACATTCTGTTACACATGAAAACGGTCTGTTATACACGCCAACAGTCTTATGCAAGGCAACGTCTGTTACGCACGGCAACGGTCTGTTATACATACCAACGGTCTGTTATACATACCAACGGTCTGTTATACATATCAACGGTCTGTTACGCACGGCAACGGTGTTTGTGTTCCCCTGCGATGGTTCATGGTGTATCACGCCTTTGCCCAGTGTCAGCTGAAATAGGCTCCAGTCTCCCCATGACAGTAATAGGATTTCAAAGGTGATTTTTTTTTTGTCTCTGTTAGTCCACTCAGGCTCATGTGAGTCTATATAACACAGTGATTGTTGGTGGAACCGGTTGTGATGTCAGGGGCACCAGCTTAAACCTTGTCTGGGGTTTCACCTGACCTGACCCAGGGATCTGAAGAATTACATTTGAAAGCAGGTGCAGACGTGAAGAGAAAGTTCTGGAAGAAATCTGTACCTATGTTTCCCTCAATGGAGAGCCTCTTTCTCCGTGTTACTGAGTCGGTGGTTTGTGTGGTTGAATGGTGCTGAAGGAACCTCCGTGTCTCCATCTCTCTCTCTCTGATGTTTACATTCGTCCTGCTGTGAGAGAAACCGGATGTACAGAGAAACCGAGAAAACCCACCGCACAGTTTCCTCTCAGACCGGAAACACTTTAATATCCGCTGGAAAAGTCGCGCACAGTGAGCAGACATGACTTCAGTTTAACTTTCTCCCATATCATTCTACGCGTGTTATTGTGATCACGTGGGCGAAATTGCCCTAGTATATCCGGGTCATGTGTCGTTCGGTTCCACTTTCAAAATAAAAGTATTTACAAAATTTATAATAATGATAATAATAATAATAATAATAATAATAATAAAATGTGTCAATGTGCTCATGTCTCCATGAGCAGGAAATAATAACAGAAATAAATAAATGAATGAATGAATGAATAAATAAGACAAACAAATAAAAGAGCCATTTTCAAATCAAAGATCAAAGTTTGAATCAGGAACAAGACTTAATTTCAACAGGACTTATTATATACATATTTTAGGAAAGTTATAAATATTACAGTATCATCATGAAAGGCTATAAAAATAACTTTGTCCAGGCCATTGCTCGGCTCATGCACACACCAGCTTTCTCAACTTTTGCATAGGCACTCCCTATGACCTGAACCTGTGTGTGGGGTAGCTAAATTGCATATGTGACCTTTGACCTTGGCACAGTGACCTTGAACATATGAAGCTCATCCTGTGCTTCAGGCATCCTGGCTGAGGGATAACGACCTTCTATAGAACGAATATATATATATATACACTACACCAGAGATATAAATATAAATAGGGGAAAGATATCTTTATGGATTTTCATATTGTTTGTTATTATTATTATTATTATTATTATTATTATTATTATTATTATTATTATTATTATTATTGTTGTTGTTGTTGTATTGCATATCTGTTGTTGCTGGATCTGTCCTAAAGTGAGTTCGGATTTAAGCCTTAATGCAGAGGGCAGTATGTCATGATAAACAAGTTACAGTTATCAAACAGCCTCATTACTAATCCTGTAAAATCCAGTTCATAGTAGAATATGCAGGGAATTGT
The DNA here is from genome assembly GCA_028564935.1 of Neosilurus hyrtlii. Classification (NCBI taxonomy): domain Eukaryota; kingdom Metazoa; phylum Chordata; class Actinopteri; order Siluriformes; family Plotosidae; genus Neosilurus; species Neosilurus hyrtlii. The sequence goes on from JAOUQZ010000027.1 coordinate 15,093,070, forward strand.
TTAAGAAGTGAAATAAGACCCTGATACAGATAACAGAGATGGGTTAAAGTTGGATTGATCTGACAGTCTCAATGATCTTGGGGTAGTGTATCTGGAGAAGTAAAGACGTAGGAGGACCTCTACTGGTGGTGAAGGGAATTAGAGTGAAGGAGATAACACTCACTCACTCACTCACTCACTCATTTGTTGAACCACTTAATCACCAGCTGACACTGTGCGAAGGCGGGGCACACAATTCACACAACCATTTCTATTCACAATTTGTAACTGCCAGTTAGCCTAATGTGCATGTCTTTGGACTGTGGGAGGAAACCAGAGAACCCGGAGAAAACCCACACAAGCACGAGGAAAACATGCAAACACCACAAAGCAACGCCTGAGCCCAGGGCTCAAACCCAGGACCTTCTTGCTGTGAGGCAGATGTTCCAACCACTATGTCCCTTTGCTGCCCATTATTATTATTATTATTATTATTATTATTATTATTATTATTATTATTATCATTATTATTATTATTATTATTATTA
>JAOUQZ010000027.1:15093696-15108604 GCA_028564935.1 Neosilurus hyrtlii
TATTATTATTATTATTATTATTATTATTATTATCATTATTATTATTATTATTATTATTATTATTATTATTATTATTAAGTCTATGGCTTTCTTTGTGTTCCACCAGTTGGTGGGGGAGTTTTTGAGGGTTTGAAAGGCAGTTAAAATTAGGAATGATTTTTCACGTTTACTGAATGTGGTTAAATTTATTGCGTTCCGTGAGAAAGTGCATCTCTGTTTCTATTTTATTTAGTGTGTTTGATTCTGACACGCTCTCTGTTCTCATGATATCCAGTACTGTGTGTGTCGGGGCATTTTAATGACCAGTTGGTGCTTACTGGGTCTGTACTTCAGGGTGTGTCTCAGGGTGAGTTTTTGATCAGTCACCGTGTGCAGATGATATATAGTGGTGTAGTGTCTGTTTAGAGCCAGATAACACAGTGTTTCATATTATTTAAAGTTTAGTTTGGTTTTCCCAGCAGGTCAAATAAGGTTCTTTTTAGTATTGCTGGAATTTTGTTCCATCTAATTGGGTTTACAAATTTATTTCCTGAGAATACTGGAATAGTGGATTTTTTTTTAATTGTAATAATTTATGTATTATTAGTGTGTGTTAGTGGTGTGTTGTGCTCTTACTTTGACTTTCAGTCTAATAAGCTTTATTAGCATGACCATTTACATGTACAGTATTGCCAAAGCGTTTCAAGAAACTAATATTTGAAACATTGTTAAATAACTTTAACAGTAAAGTAAACTAAAATAATTTTAAATGATAAATAAAAATAGATTTTAAAGTAATAATTATAATAATAATAATTATTATTTTTTTTTTAAAAAGGACAGTAGAATGTTGCAGAAGGTAATATTACCAGGAACAAACAGGACTCTGTGTGTGTGTGTGTGGGGGGGGGGGGGGGGGGGGGGTGTTACTCACTGTCTCTCTGTCTGTGGCAGGAGGATACGTACTGTGCTGCTAATACGCAGTTCTCCTTTCTTTTCCCCTAAAGGAAAGGTAGTTTGTTAGTGTTGGGTAGGAGGGAGAACTCGGGAGGGTTAAGAGGAATTTAAAAAAATCTATTTTTTGCGTACGTGTGTGAATTTGGTACACTTTGTCCAGACACACACAAATCTCTCTGTGTCTCACACACATACAACCATCTTGCAAAGGCCTGACTGTGCAGTGGCTCCAGTTCACTTTTCTTTTTTTTATCCACTTCTGTTCTCTCTATATACTAGGTCCACCACCACTGAACACAACTCATGCCTTATTCAACTGCATTTACAAGAGTAAAGTACCTACACAGAAATCTGGTGCACATGTTCGGTGCCCCATATAACCCCTCTTGAGGTCAGGCTCACCAAGCCCAGGATCTGAACCATGGACCTTCTTGCTGTGGATGGGATATACTAACCACTAGATCTCTGTGCCTATTTGAAAACCGATGTCCTTTATTTAGGCAGTTTTACAGTAATAGGGCCAAGTGCAATTTTTAGTTTTTAGGGATTATAACTTATAATTTATCTCTGATGTGCTTTACAAAAAGTAAAACATTTCTTACTCACTCTCTCTCCAAACTGATTACCTCTACTAGGCTCGCAGGGAGGCTGGAGCCTAATCTCAGGTGACACTGGGCGAAGGCAAGATACATCCTGAACAGCTCGCCAGACCATTGCAGGGCCAACACACACTCAACCATTCACATTCACACCTAGGGGCAATTTGTAACAGCCAGTTAGCCTAATGTGCATAGCTTTGGATTGTGGGAGGAAACTGAAGTACCCGGATAAACCAATGCAAGCATGAAGGGAAACATGCTCCAAAACTCCAATCACTGAGCCCAGGACTCAAACCCTTCCTGCTGTGAAGCAGACATGCTAACCACCTTGCCACCATGCTGCCCACAGTATTATTGTATAATCACTAATATTATCTTATCATCATAGATAATAGATGTGCCAAAAAAGATTCTTGATGTAACTTTATATATATAAAATAAAAATTTTTAAGTAAAATGAAATCTGTTTACTGAAGATTTAGGATTTGTGTCCCTTCTTCATCATCAAACCCCCCACCCCCACAAAAAACAGTTAGATATGATCAGCTAAAATAAACACAAGATTAAATGTATACGAGTACAGAAAAGCATTAAAGTACAAGAAAGAAATGTCAAAACAGCACACAAGGTACATAGGGAAGGGAATCCATAGATCATTTATTCATTCATCAAGATTTAAAAATTTGCAGAAAAGCCTAACAATGCTGAAAACAGTTTTATTTTTCAAAATAAAAGTCCTGAAAAGTCCAGCACATCAACAAAATCTAGGGAAAATAATAATGATCAACAATTCAGATGATCAATTTCTGTTTCACTTTTCATTGAAGCCAAATGTAATATTCAATGCTTTATAATAAAAGGGAAATACATTTTGATATTCAATGCAAAGAAAAGAAATCAGCATTTAGTAAAGGAATAAAATCAGCAGCTAGTAGACAGTAACATTACTGTTAAAGTCTAAGTTTTTAAAGCAAAAATACTGACCTACAGTACATCCATGAGATCTCTTCAGCATGAAAGGAATGTTAGACCTTAGCAAGAATGTGCTAATCACAAGAACCAATAACCTTTTACTCAACTCACCTTCAATACATAACTGAAAAAGGTGCACTGGGGTTTTTTAGCTACTATATAAAAAGATCAAATGCTTGAATATAAAAGAAAACAATAAGAAATGTTTAATACAAAAATCTGCCTGCAGTTTCTATCTGGTTTCTATCTCCCATCTACATCTACCAACATCTCAAAGTTCATGAAGCCCAAAATAAAGACATAGATGTTAAAAATCAAAGCCAAAAACAACTGATCCTAAAAGGTCTTGCGTACATTAGCACTGTTAATGTTCTGTTGGCACATTATTAAAATAGAACTCTATTATTAAAATGTACTGACTGTGGCTTTAAAATTCTCTGAAAAAAAAAAAAAAATCTCGGTGACACACGTGCTTCATATGCTTTATTATCTGTCCTTGGTGCCTAGTTTCTCGATCAGTTCCTGCAGAGGAACCAGCTCCCTGCGGTCAATCAGGTTGAATTCCTATCAATATGAATGCAAACACAAAAAGAGGGAAAAAAATAAGAATAACGTCAAACATCATTTATGGTTCATCATCTACCCTCAGAAGTATAATCGTGCTCCATAAACTACTCACTCACTCATTTGTCGACCCACTTAATCCTACTGGGGTCACAGGGAGGCTGGAGCCTAGCTCAGCCAACACTGAGTGAAGGTGGGGTACACCTGGAACAGCTCATCAGACCGTTGCAGGGCCAACACGCACACACACAACTAGGGGCAATTTGGAACATCCAATAAGTCTAATGTGCATGTTTTTGGACTGTGAGAGGAAACCAGAGTACTTGGAGGAAACCCAGGGAAGCACAGGGAGAACATGCAAACTCCACACAGAAACAAGCTCGCCGAACCTGTAACTCGAACCCAGGACCTTCTTGCTGTGAGGTGGACGTGCTAACCGCTATGCTACTGTGCCACCTCCGTGTATATGTTAATTTTGGGCGGCATGATGGTGTAGTGGTTAGCACGTCCACCTCACAGCAACAATGCCCTGGGTTTTAGTCCTGGGCTCGGGAATTTCTGTATGGAGCTTGCATGTTCTTCCCATGCTTGCGTGGGTTTGCTCTGGGTGAAACGGTTTCCTCCTACAGTCCAAAGACATGCACATTCGGCTAATTGGCTATTCCTAATTGGCCCTAGAGTGTGTGTGAGTAGTTGCGTGTGTGTTGCTCTGTGATGGCCTGGCAAGTTGTTCAGGGAGTACCCTGTTTTCACCCAGTGTCCTCCTTGCAACCCTGGTAGAGAGGATTAAGTGTTTCGGCATGTGAGTGAGTGTTAATTATAAATCCCTCAGCGACACCTGATCACCTGCACAAAGAAGATGAAATGCTTAAAGGAGGTGTTGAGATGGGCCTCCTCCTGAAGCTGCATGACGGAGTCAAAGTGCTGGTGGTAAATATGGGCATAGACTCTGAATAAACGCTTCAGAATAGTTTTAGCCACTGACATGAAGTTTTTTGGGAAGGGCACACCTGTTTAAAAAAAAAAACAAAAAAAAAAACAAAAGTCATTATAAATCATATATTGCATTGTTTGGTTAATCTCCAAGGATTTTAAGGTCCTTTCGGACGCCTCAACACATCCCAGGCTACAGCATTTGACTGGTGGTAAAGCACACTGGACAGTACGTTTTCTGTCTATTTGCATCCAGATCAATTACTCTTCTGTAATCTGTCACCTTAGCTGTAATACCTATATGTTAATTTGTTGATAAGTAGGCAGATCTTAACACAGGGACTTCCTCTATCTGAGCACATCTGTCCAATCATAAATCACTTCCAAATTTGTTGCCATTAGATTCCTGATGTAAAACCCCATCACTGTTTGTGAAGAATAACGAAGGTACCGTTGAACCAAATTTCACAAACGCAAATTCCACCTGGAGCTCAAGCTACTGCGAGTCCAAATGACACACAGCAGCTAGAAAACCTGACTGGTCCTTTATGCTTTCTAAGTTCTACTGCACAGGTTTCAAACTCAAGGCCCGCAGGCCAAATCCGACCCACACATTCATTTTTTGTGGCCCGCAAGAGCTTTCAAAGGATATGACTGTCGCACATTCTTTGCATCGACCATTACCATAAAACCCAATTCATCATCCTTCCACTAGGTGGCAGCAACCTATTTCAAGTAAACAGCTAGTTATTCATGACTCAAGAAAGATTGCATGCTAGCTTGTCTCTGTTAAGCGTTTTTTGCCCTTTTAGAATAGATGGTCAGTGGTGATGTAACCACTGATTACATTTACATATTCCTTATTCATCCTCATGTGTACCATACTAACCGATTTTGGAAGGAAATAAAGTTTCATCATCCAGCTGATCTTGGACCCAAGTCATCAAGTAGTCAATATATTTTGGAGCTGAGCATTTGATTGGTTTCTTGATGTTGGTACCATCAGCCCAGTGATATTCATACCTGAAAAGAACACAAGACATAGTGTAAGCCATCCAGTTGTATTTATGTAGCAAGTAAGAAAAACATGAGATTTCTTCCTACTTGGGCCCTGCAGACATGACGGGGCAGTTGGCCTCAGTGCAGAATTCAGTGATGGTGCCATACAGCATGTTGATTTGGTTGAAGAAGTCGACAGCTTAAATAAAACCAAAGTACTTATTAGGAAACACAAGACCCTGATCACACTTATACAGAAAGATTTATACAGGGAGAAAGATTTCACTACGTATTTGCACTAAACTGTGCTCTACAAATAAGACAAAACTAACAAGAGCACTTAGAGAGCGCAAACCTCCACCCAGGTACAACAAAATCATCCTATCTCACTATATATAAGTATTGCCTCCTTATCACATACGACCACCATCAACCAGGGAGGGGCGTAATCATGACCCCCTCCATCTGATATCCGCCCCTTTTTACGTATGAACTCACAGACACCAATGATTGGCTGGTGATTGCTCTAAGTGACATATAGGTGAGGGTATGCCATGCCTCCCTTGCATGAGAGCCTCCATCCGAACCTCCAGGTTGACAGCCGCACACCTTGTCGATGCACCTCTCGGGAACCCCTATCTCACCATATTGAAGCATCTTCCAGGATCAAGAATTTGATCAGGATCATGTTTATAACCATAATAATGCTGTTAAAGCTGTTATCGTTCAAGCATAGAGACATATCCACTCACTATTAACTGCGATCCATTCATTAAGGTCTTCTCCTTCTGGCAGCATCACAGCAGCACGAAGGTTCCCACTTCCCAGTGTTGCTTCAGCATGTTTCAAGAGCTCATACTGGTGAGAACCCTCGGGGATGTTTTTCTTTGGTTTGAATGTCTTTGAAGACTGTCTGCCACTGAAACAAAACACACGATCATCTTTTTTTTCAGTCGTCTGATTGTTCCTGCCGAACAGCTTACAGTATTGATTATCTGCATGAACCTGAGTTTTTTGCCTCCAAGAAAAATTCTTTCTTGATTAGTGTGCCTTGAAAAGGTATTGCCCCAACTTGAACTTTTACACAGATTTAATATTACGCAATATATTTCAACATGCAAAAATTTATTTTTTGTAATGCAAAAGTTAAAGAAAAAAACTCAGATTGCATAAGTATATAACCCTCGGGTCAATACTCAGTGAAAGTACCTTTAGTTGCAAACACAGCAGGGATATATGTCTCTAAATGCTTTTCAGACACCTCTGTACCATGTTATTTGTGCACACTGGCCCTGGTATAGTTGCACAAGTTCTGTTAAAGAATCTCAGGATTAGCTTGACTGGGACATTCTAACACATTCAGATTCGTGGATGTAAACCAACCTCATATACCTTTAGCAATACGTTCAGGGTCACTGTCCTGTTGGAAGGTAAACTTTCGATCCAGACTTCAGTCTCGTGCATACTATGATAGGCCTACTTACAGAATTGCCCTGTATCTGAGTAGTGTACTTGATCAGAGTCCCTGATGAAGAAAAGCATCCCCATATCATCATGATACCACCACCACATTTCACTGACAAGCAGTGTTGGGGCTCGGCTAAAAGACACACTTGTGCCGAGGATAAAATGCTTGATTTTTGGTTTCATCATTATTCATTTAATACAGCATTATGTTTAAAATGTATGATATTACATTATAATCAGATATGAGCACTTTTTCAGAAATTTGTCTTGGATGTTTACTCCTTGGTCTTTATAATGCTGTTTGCTTGGGCATGGTCTCTAATAAACCCTGGAGCATTCCAGAAACAGCTGTATTTATATCGAGATCATGAGACACTAACTGTGCCCATACGGTCTTCAATTTAAATAACTGTGTGAACTCTGATGGCAACTGGCTCCACCAGAACCAAATTAGGGCTTTAAGAATAATAAGGTAAATGCTAATGTACATTCATAATTGTAAATAATAAACGTTAACACCCCCCCCCCTTTTCATAATACAGTTGGACATGTTTACTGTAATAAATCATCAAATAAATACTTTTTGTTTCAACTTGAAGTTAGTTTCTGGGCTGAAGAATTAAGTTGACTACACTTGAGAAGTGCAACTCACCTCAACTCAAATTATTCATTCATTCATTATCTGAACCGCTTATTGCTACTTAGGGTCGCGGGGAGGCTGGTGCCCATCTCAGCCGACTCTGGGCGAGGGCGGGGTACACCCTGGACAGCTCTCCAGGCCATCACAGGGCCATCAGTCACGCAACCATTCGCACTCACACCTTGGGGTGATTTGGAACAGCCAATGTGCACGTTTTTGGACTGTGGGAGGAAACCGGAGTGCCCGGAGGAAACCCACGCTCAAATTATTCATTTCAATCAATTTAAAATTGCAATGCAGCCCAGAAACTAACTTAAACTTTTTATGTATAATGTAAAATGATGCAGTATAACTTTTAGTTCCAAGTTGTAACACTAAAACTTAGTAAGGTTCATGTGGCTGAGTGAGAGGGAACTTAATCAAGGTATTGTAGGCATGTCTCGTGTTGATAATGTTTCAAAAGATAAAAAAGACAATCTTTGCACTTCTTTGCAATTATTTTTATGGTTCCAAGGGTCCCAAAAAAATGCAGGCTACATTTGTCTGCAAGGACATCTGCTACGATCTCTGTGGAGAGCTGAATATATGAGAACGGATATGAGAATGGTACGATATGTACCATCAATGCAGCTGACTCCATTCTTACTTGATTAAATCTCTCAAATCTTTCAACAGAAATGACTGTATCAATCAAAAATCGGGTTTTATCTTTGGAATTGTTACACTCCTAGAAACCTTTGCTCGTAGCATGTTATCATATATTATAATATATTCACAAATTATAATTCATGGCAGAAAAAAAGAAACTTTTCCGTCATAAGTTTCCTTTACTCAGATTTAGAGTTACTGCACTGCATCAAGACTCTCATGATTTTTGTACGTAATCGTATACCACAATACTGAGGAATTCCTGACTCTGGTTGGTCAAAAGGTCTTCATTAATTCTCTAACAGCAGCTTATGCACTGGGACTCATAACAGACATAAAGAAAACTTGATGAAATTATGAAAACAGTCCCTAAGGAAATGTTCGTTTAAGATTTTTATACAGAGTCTAGACTGCATTGTGACTTTGTTAGTACTGTTTCATTTTTTTACATGGGGGTATGTATTATATTTTCACTGTTTACTGTTTGCTCAAGGGCCCAATAAGTGGCAGCTTGGTGAAACTGGGGCTTGAGCCCTAGACCACCTGATCAGTAACCCAGAACCTTAACTACTGAGCCACCGCTGCCCCTAGAGCTTACCTTGATGATACCACACATGTCAACAGCAAAGGAAAGAGTACTCTAGGTATCAGGAGAAAATAAGACAGATTCCACCTGTCGGAGGTTCTAATCAATGGCACCTAATCTGGAACACCTTATTCCAATTTTATAGACTTCAGGGTGTGATAAATCGAAGGGTATCTAAAGTTCATCTGGCTGCATGTTAGTCCAATGAGAACTAGCCAGGTGGTGGAGCTGCAACCTTAAATGCCGAGCCATGGGGTGACCTGGCACACCAGCATGGACAGGAGTAGGACTGAACTACTCTTCATCTTGTCTCTTTCCTTCAACCTATTTGGCTTGGGTGACCTTACCAAGAGCAGCAGCTCCCGCCAGCACAGCTCTCAGGATCATAGAGACATGCAGAGTCCTCCACCACGACAAGGTGGTAAAATACTTTTAAAGATGGAGGAGTTTGGTGGTAGTGGTACTACCACCAAACTCCTCCATCTTTAAAAGTAGTAGTAGTAGTAGTAGTAGTAGTAGTAGTAGGGTGACCCAATACAACTTCCCACGCATGAAACTTCATTCAATACAGATTTGGTTGTATGGAATACTGAAACGCCTTCGAAGGGCCTCTGGGCAGCCGTCATGGAGAGCTTGATTGTAAAGAATGCTTCGAAAGCAAAAGCACAGTGTTCAGCTGGCAGCTGGATGACCTGGTTTCGATCCTATGCTTGGGTGAAAACCCACCAAGTTCACTCTTTCTTTCTAAGACGCTATCACGCTAGCCAACATACACCTTGATTTCATGCCGAAGAAAATTGTCAGGGTTCACTGCATGTACTGATGACATCACAGCCACAAACATGCGTCCTGAAATATCTGAAAACAGCTGTTAGGATCACTCTACTATCTACAATAGTATTTGCAAGTTTCCGAGTCACCTTCGGAAGTGATGGCAAATCATTTGCAAACATGCAGATACCGGTAAGATGTATTTCACTGATCCACAACCTAGCAAATCTGGGAATAATGGAATGAAACTCCAGCCAGTTTCAGCATACAGGATTGAACCCATGGATGTAATATTGAAATGATATGGGGCAACTGTTTGATTAAAAAATTAAACTGATCACATCACAACCCCAAAAAAGCAAAACAAATAACAAGCCACCCAAAGACTTTAACATTGGCAGCGGTGGCTCAGTAGTTAAGGCTCTGAGTTACTGACCTGAACATCAGGGGTTCAAGCCCCAGTAGCACCAAGCTGCCATTTTTGGGCCCTTGAGCAATGCCCTTAACCCTCAGTTGTTTTAAAAAAAAATTATTAATTTCTCTGTATAAGTGCGTCTGTCCAGTGCCATAATTGTAAATGTAAACATCTGCCAGCATAAACAGTCTAGTCGCCGGTCATTCCTAAAAAGCTCCAAATAAACTTTTGCAGAGAATGTGGTAAATGTAGAATCCCAGTGTTGTTGTTTCTCCCTGTGAATTTCCAGTTTCTGTGCATGCATAAAGTGTGGCCTTGTTTTTGCATACAGAGACATCATGTGACTACTGTCATGTGATGAAAACTAGACGACTGGTCCACATGTAAACATTTGACAGGTCAGCATTTTGGCAGCCATTTCTCATTATTTGTCCTCATACATGACAAATGTGAATAATTTGCCAACAAACTGCTTGATCCTATTATGGTCGCGAGGAGTCTTTCAATGTGCAGTTTGCACATTCTCCCCCTGCTTGCGTGGGTTTTCTCGGAGTACTCCGGTTTCCTCCGACACTTCAAAAACACGTACATGAACAGCTAACTAGCTGTTCCAAATTAACCCAAGATGTGACTGTGAGTGTGAACAGTTGAGGGTGTGTGTCACCCTGCAATGCTCCAGCAAGCTGTTCCAGTGTTGGCTGAGATAGGCACCAGCCCCCCGTTACCGTAGTAGAATTAAACAGTTCAGCAAATGAGCGAGCAAGTGAGTATTTATTTTTTGATTTCATATTGTCAGCGTACTATTTTGTGGGTGGCATGGTGGTGATATCGTGGTTAGCACATCTGCCTCACAGCAACAAGGTCCTGGGTTTGATTCCCGGAATAGGGCGTTTGTATGGAGTTTACATGTTCTCCCTCTGCTTGAGTTGCTCTCCTCCGAGTACTCCGGTTTCCTCCAGTTGTCCAAAAACATGCACATGAAGCTACCTAGCTGTTCCAAATCGACCCTGGATGTGAGAGTGAGTGTGAACGGTTGTGTGCATATCATCCTGCGATGCTCCGGCAAGCTGTTCAGGGTATACCCCGCCTTGGCCCAGTGTTGGCTGAGATAGACACCAGCCTACCAACAACTCTAGTAGGATTAAGTGGGTCGGCAAATGAGTGAGTGACGAGTGGATCATTTTGCTCCTCTGTATCGAGGACCACACTGGAAATGAAGTTTTATATTTAAACTACTGTGAAGGTGCTATTTTGTACTTATTGAATGATCATGACAGATCCAATAAAATCAACAGGTCAAAGGTCAAGTTCCTCAATTGAATCAAAATATGTTTATCACTCTAATCATTTGCATATTTACTTTATTGTTATCTGACACAGACTTCAGCATCAGTGTGAGCTTAAACCACCTCACCAACAGAACAGGGTTAATAACTATTATTATTATTGTTGTTGTTGTTGTTGTTGTTGTTTCAGTTCTTTAGCGGAAGCTTCAAAAATCTTTCCGGAAGAGAAAACACGGCCTAATAAAGACGTCCAGAGGATTAATGTTTAAATCCTAATCCCACAGTAAGGTAATTTAACATTAAAAGTAATGTTTATTACAGTTATTACGGTTTTATTGTGGTTGTTTATGTTGGTTAACTAGCATTAGTGATGGAGCTAGCATAAACATCAATTTACAGAAAGTTTAGCAACTAACTCTGAGCTACAACAACTACTAGCTAACTAGTTTAGATGTGCTTCGTTCCAAATTAGATTATTTAACTAGAATATAAAGTAATCATCTCCAAACAATACCCAGGAACACGATGTTGTATGTAAGTAGTTAGCTAGCCACCGTTACTTACAACAGGAAGCTCATTTCCGGTTTATTTTCTTCCCAACGAAGCCTCCAGACAGCGTGAAGTCCAAGTTACCCAAAGTCTGAAATGAAGTCTTGAATAAGAAATTAAACCGATTTTTTAAAAAAACAACCAACTTTGCGAAGTTTTTACAAGCTTGAACTAAGTGAAGTTGAAACCGCGCTGGAACAGGAAGTGTTTACACCGCCGAGGAGAAAAAGGAAGCAGCTCAGACAAGACAGTCGGATGTCGCCTAAACACCAAAGAGTGAAAGCAAAGCTCCCCTGAAACACCCCCCTCACAGCAGTCTCATCATCTGCAAAAAGAAGTACAGCTCAGGGTGCTATTCAGTAACATAAGGAGGGGAGATCATATGATGTGGAACAATAACACAACACCAGAATATCAGTTCATGTGGTGATGGGGTTGAGATGGATCATATCTTGATGTTAGTGCCACAGTAAAGTTGTGTCTTCCTGTTTTCTTTATTGTAAACTGTATAGTGGGAGGAGGAATCCACAATATTCCTGAGTCCCACTCTGCTTTCTGTGTGGGCCGGCGGCGTAGTGGTTTGGGCGCTGGGCTCATGATCAGGAGGTCATGGGTTCGAATCCCTGTTAGACCCCCACTGTGCTAAGACCCCTGGGCAAGGTCTTAACCACAAGTGTGTCTCTGTCCACCCAGCAGTATAAATGGGTACCAGTAAAGATACTTGGAAGGTAGCCTGTGATGGACTAGCACCCCGTCTAGGAGGCGTTGAACTCCTAGTCGCTTCACGCTACAGAAACTGGGAATAAGCACCGGTGTGATGAGCCACTAGGCTCGGGTGTAAAAAGCCCAACAGACTTACTGTGCTTTGTATCATAACTTGGAAGCTGTTTGAAGCAAGTGACAGACTATAAATATCATTTTACTATGTGGCACTAAAAGTTGCTGTCTCTGCCTCTCACCCATCATCAGATTCAAACCCATTTATTCAAATTCTAACTTATTGGGTGGCATAGTTAGCATGTCAGCTTCACAGCAAGAAGGCCCTGGGTTAACAGGCCATAGTGTACCCCCAGACCAGACTATACCCAGGGTTAAAAAGGCCTATGCTTGATTAAACCCCCCCCATAATTTTTCAATATTTGGGGTTTTGGATTTGTCAGATAAGTTATGCGAGCAAACTAACTTAAATCTTGAAATAAGACCACAACTCATAAACTTTTATTACTACAGCCTGGAAAACCACAATCACAAGTAAAAATATTAAACTCCACAAAGATCAAATTACTACAACACTTCTCAGTAGTGTTTACACCTTAAAATAAAAGCACATACCCCGGACACTAACATAATGTTTGATTATCTTGACTGTTCTTAATGTAAGAGTCATTAAGTTGGAAAATTGAAGAAGTTTGGTGTTAGAGGAAGCTGCTGTGTGTCTGAGCATTCACACACTTTTTGGCCTTGAAGATAAGTTGTGACTTGTGAAATGATGCCATCTACCAAATATGTCAACAAGTCAGAAAAGAAGAAACTTCATTTCAAAATACAGGGTGACAATTTACTGTGTCATATTTTCCATTGCTGCAAGACGACATGCAGTAACCTATACTTGTCTAAGAAAGTACAATGATGTTCTATGCCAAATGTTTTCTGTTTGTGAATATTAGTGAATATACTGTGTACATACACTCAAAAATCTCTTTGCACAAGAGCCGTATGTTCTGTCTTGGAGGGATATAGTCTGGTCTAGGCTATTTTACACCACAGGAATAGTACTGGTTTATTCTCCGGTGTGTACTCTTTCCTGGGCCAAACTATACTCAGGTTTAATCTGGGCAGGGGTTAATTTGGCCTATTACACCAGGCTTGGTAAGGGTGTTACTGTGTGGAGTTTGCATGTTCTCCCTGTTTTTGCATAGGTTTCCTCCTACAGTCCAAAGACATGAAGATCAGGCTAACTGACAGTTCCAAAATGCCACTAGGTGTGTGTGTGTGTGTGTGTGTGTGTGTGTGTGTGTGTGTGTGTGTGTGTGTGTGAGAGAGAGAGAGAGAGAGAGAGAGAGAGAGAATGGCTGTGTGTGTGATGCCTTGTGATTGTCTGGCGAGCTGTTCAGGGTGTACCCTGCCTTCGCCCAGGGTCGGCTGAGATAGGCTCCAGCCTCCCCGCGACCCTATTAAGATCAAAAGAGTGTGAGAGAGAGTGAGCACTGAGGGGCAAAAGCAGTTCATCAGAAAAAAAATTCCCCTTATGACCCTTAGGGGACTCCGTAGTGCACAATCTCCCCACTGTAGACTTGTGTTGTGTGGGCGGGGCCTGCTGCTGTGACCCGCCCTCCGTGTGACGCATTATGACGCACAGCTACGCGTGTGAGGAACGAGAGGATAAAACAGCCTGTTCTCTGGTTGGTCGGTGCTGAGCAGTTTCCTTGTGAGTGAGTGTGATTTGTGTTTGTATGTAGTGATATTAAAGTCTGTACAGTCGGAATCATGGCCAGTTTAAGAACACTCCGGAAACTGTGTCAGCGCGCGCAGCATCACGCACGTGCCCTTCACGTCTCGGTGTCCAGGTAAGAGCCTCCTCTTTCCCTCGCTTTAATCGACACACGGCGTGTAGCGACCTGCTGAGTGAATTCGGTGTTTCTGGGTGAATAAAACACGCTGTCACGCTGTATTCACCGCCGCGCGCGCGCGCGCGACACCCAAACGGTCCTGTAACGTGCGCGCGACACCTAAGACGTGCCCGCGCTTCCGTCTGGTCCCAATCCCAGAGTCACGTCGCTTCACCGAACACACCCGGCTTCACGTGCTCGGTACGAGTCTGTTTTACCGGTAATAACAAGTGTGTTACAGCCGAACCCGAACCTAGTCATTAGTCATTCATTGACGGCACAACGCGCGCGCGAGCGCCCTCGTGCGGCGTGCCGGTGGAAGTTGCGTCACTTGCGGATGATGAAATCCTGGAGGAAACTTGCACTCAGCTCCCAAACCTGAACAGCTCGCCAGACCATCGCAGGGCCACACACACACACACGACCATGCAGCTTGGACAGCACCTCCTAAATATGTCTATATGACTATTTCCTCCGGGTGCTCCGGTTTCCTCCCTCCCTCCAAAGACATGCGCATTAGACTTATTGGCTGTTCCAAGTTGCCCCAGGTGAGAGTGGGAATGGCTGTGCGTGTTGGCCCTGCGATGGACTGGCGGGCTGTTCAGGGTGTGCTCCGCCTTCGCCCCGGGGGCGGCTGAGATGGGCTCCTGCCTCCCTGGTGGTGGTTTGGTGAACGAGTGAAAGCTCATGTGAGTGTGTGATCCGGGTGAGGTCATCTGATGAACATAACGTTTGATCATTATTACAGGAAGGCGTTGCGCCATCACACGTACGCCATCACACGTACACCATCACACGTACGCCATCAGTCATGTAGTTATGGGAACCAGGAGCCACACATCAAACCCATCATGCCCTCAATTTAATGGACAGTCAGGCTACAAAATTGGAGATGTAAACCCTGCTGTTTATTATGTTAATCACTACTATACTA
>JAOUQZ010000027.1:15108704-15119930 GCA_028564935.1 Neosilurus hyrtlii
TATATATATACACACACACACATACCAACATGATTCGGTATTACTGAGCACAGCCACAGCCGTTTGATCGAACCAGCCACAGGTCTTCTGGAGGTTTTGACTGTCACACTTGCTTCTTATTTCTGCAGCAAAACCCAGCTTCCCCTCTTTCATCTGAAAAGTGGTCTCTCGTGTTGTGTACTGCTTTCTTTACTGATATACAAACACTTTTTTTTTTTGATGGAAAATGTCTAAAATTAAATATAAAATCGTCAATAACGACATAATGTATACATACGAAAAGAGTTTTGCAGGGTTGTGTTTACAAACCTCTCTGGTGGCCTGTAAATTAGTCTGGTGGTGGTGTAATAATCAGCGCCTGGTGATGCTAATCGAATTTCTCGGCTCCATGTGATCTGTAATTTCCCGCGATGAGACTGCACAGGACTTTATGAAATCACGTAAGGAGCAGCGTTTATTAAAGCAAGATACGCTGTTTATTGTTGCCCGGGTTCACACTAGTCCAGAGTCCCAGAATTGACACAATTTCAATCATCTATACTCTGACTATTCCCTTATAGCCGGATTCACACAGGAAGCGACAAGCGAATCGATTCACTGCTTTACCGCCCAGCTCTTGTTGCCTAGGTAACACACTCACATTTCCCAAAAATCTTTGAGTGAAACCGAGAGCAGCATCACGCTGGTCTACAGCAGGTCCGTGAGAACTTTGATCATTGTTGTCTTGTTTGAATTTATTTGAACTCATCGTCATACATACCGAAGATTATTATCGCACGGCAAGATCAGAACAGAGACTCTTATTTTTAAACATATATAAATATAAACAGTCAGGAAATGCCGACTGTTTTATAAACATGGACCCAATCGTGGCATAACCGGTTATTGTCCTTATAAAGTTTCTGTGTGCAGTCATAAAGTACAGGGTATTTAAACTTGGTGACCTCATCTTCCATGTTGATGTGAATGAATTGAACTCATGTCCGTTGTTTCTCTATGAAAAGGTTTTGACGAATTCCATGTTTGGTGGCGTCTGCCAATCAGACCACTTACCAATGTTTAAGCTCTGATTGGTAATTGGTCTGACTGCGTCACGTTAAAGTTCACCTTAGTTGAAATCGGCACATCATTTTGCACGATCATTGGCTTTGCATGGTCTCTTGTCGCACGTTGGTTCCTGTGTGGCTTAAAGCAGATGTCTTTAAACAGACAGGTTACCGGCTGGTATAAATCACAGTACAGCAATCAATAAAATCTTATCACTGGCTGACAGAAAGATTACGGAGCAGTAGTGTAAAAAAAAATAAAATAAAAAGATATTAAAGATTGAACTGCTGCAATCTTTAAAGACGATTGACGACAGATGCTGTCATATCCTGTATTAAACTATGCATGGGGCATTATATTCCGCCTCGTCAGCACCATCTTGCGCCATGCCAACTGTCTCCTAATTTAGCTTCTTACTGCTGAAGATAAATCTCATTCTGAACGCGCGACCATATGCAACCGCGATCTCTAATCCCAGTGTACTGTACACGGCCTTGTGACCTGCTATCCCAGTAGCACATTCCAAGCAGGAAGGCTCTGGATTTCGAGCTGCCTTTCTAGAAGTTTCTGTAACTTACACCAACCTCTCTGATCCTACATTCACTCTGACGGGGGTCAAAGGTCAGTGCCGAAGGGTCAGTGTACAGTTATCTTGGGTGCGATTACAAATGTATGAATTGAAGATGCATAAAAATGTCAGAGTTTACCTCACTCCAGCTTCTGCTGAACTGCTTAGTCCTACTAGGGTCGCGGGGAGGCTGGAGCCTATTTCAGCCAACACTGGGTGAAGGTAGGATACACCCTGAACAGCTCGGCAGACTATCGCAGGGCAAAACACAACCTTTCTCACACACACTCACACCTCGGTGTAATTTGGAACAGCCAGTTAGCCTAATGTACGTCTTTGGTCCGTGGGAGGAAACATACAAACTCAGTGATCATGAAGACCAGGAACAGTACTTCTCTAATTATAAATAATCAGACGTATGTAGTCAGCTTTCGTCACCTATTCTCTGAACATCACATCCTCTCTCCCAGGCCAGAAGCCGTGGTCATCTCAGGAAGAAAGTTGGCCCGACAGATCCGCGACGAGGCACGTGCTGATGTGGAGAAGTGGGTTTCAACCGGCAACCGACGACCTCATCTTAGTGTGGTGCTAGTGGGGGACAATCCAGCCAGCCATTCTTATGTACTCAACAAGACCCGTGCTGCTGCTGACGTAGGTAAGGAACGATGGTACGTTGCATGGTACATTAAGAGTGTGAGTGTCACCCGGGCTCACTGTGTGAGTAATAAAGTTCTTTATTCCTGAGCACAGCCTCAGAGAGGATGATTTCATCACCAATACATCAGGCCCTCTTTTATCAAGTCGAATGTGAACTTGATCACTGAAAAACTTTACTGTTTGTATGAGTGTTGACACAGTTTTAGTATTTGACATTTCTGTAAAAATGTTTGGATCCCCTTCGTGTATTTGTGTGTGTAAGTTTATGCGTAGGAAACCTGGCTAGCCTAGTTTTGATCTGCTTCAAATAATATGGTTTGCATAAATTCCTGCACATTTATATATAGATTATTCTGTCATGTTTAAAAACATGTTTATTTTAATAATGTTCACAAAGATAATGAAAAAGAATACAAAATGCAATATTTTTTTAAATAAATTGAATTAAGGAAGTATTAATTATGAAAAGAATAAAAGAAAAACGAATAAATCTATGAGGACGCCCTGCAACACTTTAGATAGGGTGTAAGTTCTTTTCATTTGCTGTGGGATTTTTTTTTTAATGCAGTGCAACCTCACAGTAATAAGTGACCACTCCGGTATGTCTCACGCAGCTGTGAGTCAGGTACTTCCCTGACACATGACCATAGGGGAGGGAAAATTGGTGTACAGGAGACTTGGCTTGAATTGAAATTGGATTGAATTGAGAATAAAACATGCAGAAAATGCATTCAAAGAGTGCAAACCCCCACCAAGTCCAGCGATTTCCCCCATACTGATCAAAATGAAAAGTCATCCTATCTTACAATGTTACAGAATCCTTCAAAAATTCCTGGATCTAGAATTTGATGCACATCATCTCCAAAATCTAATCAAGTCTTCCTTGTCCAAAGCCCCATGTGTGGTAGAAATTTCATGAAAATCTGCACATAAATGTCCTTCTAGCCTAAACACACAAACCTAACCAAAACCACACCCTCTTGGGTGGAAGTTCAACTAAATAGATACATAAATAGACACATGTACTGTATGTACAGTACATTTATTATTATTATTATTATTATTATTGGCTGGCAAAGACCTGATCCATAATTTAATTTCATTTATTTTTTTATTTATTGCTTGGTTATGTGTGTGTGTGTGTTTGGATATTACAGATATGATATGATTTTATCTCTTTGTGTTGTCTGTTTGGGGTTTGTTTATAGGTATCACAAGTGAAACGATATTAAAGCCGTCTTGTGTCTCTGAGGAAGAACTGATGGAGCTGATTGACAAACTCAACTCTGACCACAGGGTAGATGGTCTTCTTGTCCAGTTGCCTCTGCCCGGTACGAGTATTACGTTTACATTCAACACCTTGTTTTGAACTTTTGTGTTTTAGGCTGCAGTGTAACGGTACATCATACACAGAGTTCCAGTCACCCGATATCTTTTTGACCAGGAAGGACGTAGAAAACATTTCTATAAATGCATTTTGCTCATTTTAATAAAGGTGGCAGATCATTTCTATAGTCGAGTAATTAACTTCTGATGGACTAACTCTGTTCTTCTGTACTGGTTTGTTGTTTATCTACTTGTGTATTATTATATATTTCTCTGATTAATGTGAAATCTTTGCATAGATCTGCTTTATAATTCTAAAGGTATTTGACTCTCTGACCTGCAGAACACATCGATGAGCGGCGTATATGTAACGCAGTCAGTCCAGATAAAGACGTTGATGGATTTCATGTGGTCAACATTGGCCGTCTGTGCTTGGACCAGTCGTCTATGGTGCCAGCCACACCATGGGGAGTATGGGAAATCATCAAGCGTACAGGTTAGGAGGACATTATCTCACTAATAAACAATTAATGTATTGTATCACTGTAAAATGATATAAAATGGGCAGCACGGTGGCGTTAGCATGTCCACCTGACAGCAAAAAGGTCCTGGGTTTGAGTCCTGAGCTTGGCAGGAGTTTTTTGTGTGGAGTTTGCATGCTCTCCCCATGATTGTGTGGGTTTCCTCTGAGTACTCCGGTTTCCTCCCACACTTCAAAGCCACACACACTAGGCTAATTGTCTATTCCTGATTGCCCGAGTGTGATTGTGTATGGTTGTGTGTGTTTTGGCGCTGTAAAGGATTGGCGAGCTGTTCAGGGTGTACCCTGCCTTCACCCAGGGGCGACTGAGATAAGCACCAGCCTCCTCATGACTCTCATGTTCAGCCAGTGAATGAATGAATGAATAAATTAATATCTATAATTTTTTCCTTTAACACCCGGGGGGGGGTTACCTATCATACAATACATTGTGTGCATGAAATATTTTCGAGTTGTCTTAGCTGTGTTTGTTTTTCTGATTATACTCTTCTCTTTTTAAAGGTATTCCTACTTTTGGGAAAAATGTATTGGTGGCTGGCCGGTCGAAGAATGTTGGAATGCCAATCGCTATGCTTTTACACACAGATGGAAGGCATGAAAGGCCAGGAGGTAAGTTAGCCGTTAGGATATAGCACTGATCCTGTGTGATTTTTCTGCTGACTGGATGATATGATTCTGAAACAAGCTTGGAATTGTAACAGACTGTTTATTTTAATTTATACGTACAGGACTGGGCTCTTATTCACAAAACATCTTTATTTATTTAGTATTCCATGACACACTCATTTATAAGAAACTTCTGAGAATCTAGACGAAGTGTATAAAGCTCAGTGGGTGGGATGTCCCAGGGTGATTTAAAAAAAAAATTAGAATTTTTATGTCCGCTTTGGCTTTCCTTGCTGGTGGAACATCGTGACAGAGAGATCAACACGGCGTCTGCACAGTGTACTGCTATGTGGTTCACGATAATGGGCACGTCACTCCTGTCTTTGGGATTCTTAACAATTTTTTTATATTTGTGACCTGCTCCAGAATAATATGGATTAAGTATGAAATTTAACATACTGAGGTCCTGATATATTTGGAAAGAGAATTTAATCTGTTTCAAAATGGGGTATAATACATGATTTATAGGATAAAAATGGACTGAGTTACATCAGTTTGTTTGTCGCTAACCATGCTGTGTGTGCCATAACTCCATCTTATTGAAACCACATATCGACTTCGTCAAGATCAAGGTGTTTAAGTTGGAGCTCGGGCACTACAGACCTCAGCAACTGCCTCTCTCTCCTTCCTCACTGTTTCATGTGTGTTCAAAAGACTGTACTGAATGAGGTTTCATGTGTGCAAACAATAGGTTGATTATCTTAATCTGTTTTTTATTTGCTTTTGAAGTATGGGAGGATTTTTTGGGTCACCCTGTAAAAATAATCAAATTTTCCAATATGGATCCTAAGCAGACAGTTCTGCTGAGTGTAATTGAAATTAATCAGGAAATGGTATCAGACATGCCTGTTGCAATACTTGTTCATTTGAAGGCTGCAGTCGTCGGATCTCCTCTCTACGACTAAGAATGCAGCATCCATGTGAACGTTTTTGTTCCCATGCATCCTGTCTCATTGCCAGACTAACCTTTTATAATGTGCTTTCTTTCAAAATCAACTGAACAATCTGCAATCAGCAGATCTTGTGCCCAGTTGTGTGTTTGTTTACTGCTGGTTGTGGGACGTTGCGCAGTACAGACTCGTCTCTAATCATACAGTCATCATGGTCATTGCAAACATGCCGGGAACTGATGCCGAGAACTGATGCCAGCCAGAGCAGAGTCTGGCCAAAGAAAGAGAAAAGTCAGTTTTAAATTTTACTACTTCTCTCGAGTGGCGCATCACCAATGCGTGACTATCAACCTGGACAAAGCAGCTTCGTATCCAGGTTGATGCTGCAGCCATCCATGACCAGGATTCCAAGCTTTCACGGGAGGGAAGGATGGCATATGATCACTTCCCCCTCACTCACAGTGATCACCAGCCAATCATGGGCATCTGTGAGCTCATTTGTAAAAGGAGCAGCAGTTTGAAAAGATGCGGGTGGCAGCATCGCATGTCACGGAGGGGTCATGTGCATGCTCACACCTCTCCCTGGTTGGTGGTGGTCGTATGTCATAGGGAGGCAACACTTTAGGGGTGGGAATTGGATATGAGTAAATAGGGGAGAAAATGGTTATGATAAAATGCTTTGTAAATACGGGCCCTGGTTTTCTGTTTCGTGTAGATTGGTGTGTAGGCATTTCTTTGTTGTCGGGTAGTGGTGTGTTTTATTATAGTTATTGTTTGTATGTATATTTAATAAGTAACTGCTTTTGTGTAACCAATCTTTACTAGTTATATTATTTAAGAAGAATTAATTTTATAGATAAAGTGGAATTACTACGCACACAGTTATACGTACAGTTTCCACTGATGCTCTCCTGCTTCTTTAGGCGATGCTACAGTTACTATCTCTCATCGGTACACACCCAAGGAACAACTTCGCCAACACACAAAAATTGCTGATATCATTGTTGCGGCAGCAGGTAACTGTTTAACTTTATCTTGTATAGTGTTACCATTTTCTGCATTATCACTCACGTTAAAGTGAAGTCAGTTACTCGCCACAGCAGGGCAGGTGAATAGGAAGAGGTGTAAGGGGGGGAAAAACATGGTATACACTTGATATTTACTCATCTGTCGGGTTTTTTAACGTTATGTTTGTGGTTTCATAAACAGTCGCATCTCAGAAGCGAGTTTCTCAGGTTTTGCTCTCTCTAATGTTTTTTGAAGGGATACCCAACCTCATCACTGCAGATATGATCAAAGAAGGAGCTGCTGTCATTGACGTGGGCATCAATAGAATACAGGACCCTTTGACTGGAAAGGACAGACTTGTTGGTGATGTGGATTTCGAAGGTAAATATCAAAAGGAAGTCAGTCCCCGTTTCAGTAACGTGTGTGTCCGGTGTCTCGAGTGGGTTTTCTCGCTCTTTGAATACTTCATTTTAGCGAAACTCTTGCTATGTAAACGATGACCAAGGTACTGCTTGCACTTAAATCGGTGTATCAGGGTATATATTTTTGTAGTGTGAAAGTATCTTACTCCTTTGGGTGTACTTGCACGTCTACTAGGTAGCATGCACAGGTAATACTTCCATATTCTGGAAGTCCCTCTTCTATATCTGGGGAGGGTTTGCTCACTATTTTTTTATAGGGTTGTGGTTCAATTCCAAGATTTGCCTTGTATTTTACCAGGCAAAAGGTCCCAAACAGTGGCAGTAGAGAAGCAACCATCACAAACACTGTTGCTAACATTTGCTGACTGATACTAAACCCTCCCCACCTCTTCCTGCAAGTAGTGGTATTATATTTGCCACCCATGTTTCTAAAGCTATAATACTAATACTGAATCTTTTTTTTTTTAGGGGTACGAAAGAAGGCCAGCTACATCACTCCTGTCCCAGGAGGTGTCGGACCAATGACTGTTGCGATGCTAATGAAAAATACTATCAAAGCAGCAAAAAATCTCCTTTTGACCCCTCCAGAGCGGATGCGGATGGTAGCGTCCTCCTAACGCCCATATTTTCCGTGCTCCTTGTGTTTCACATTCCACAGCCCACTTTGGAAGCACATAGCAATGCAATAGCTAAAAGTCCTATTTTTAGATACATCACTCGGTTTGCAATCCTGAAGTCAAGTCAGTTATATGGCATTGGACTCTTCATTTGGACATGCTAAAGGCTTAGTGAAGTGAACGTATTACAGTGGTGTCTCCTTCGAACACGAGCCTTGACAAATCGCCTGAATTGGATGTTGAATCCAGTGAAACACCAAACTTTGCAGTATTTTGTTCTTCCAGGAGTCGAGGTTTCACTCCCAGTCTAGATATTGCTTCAACTATATTGCTTGCTTAGCACAGTTTAAGACTTTTGTTACTGGAGCTTGTCTTTACATTGCTTTATATAAATATATATATATATATATATATATATCATGTGGTTTGTTATACTTTGTAAAGGATGTCAGTTGCAACTGAAAAAAATATTTATTTATCTTAAATGTCAGTGCGTTTTTATTACGATGGTGTAGTGGTTAGCACGTCCGCCTCTCAGCAAGAGGGCCCCGGGCGAGGGTGCTTCTGTGTGGAGTTTGCATGTCCTCCCTGTGCTCGCGTGGGTTTCCTCCCACAGTCCAAAAACATGCACATTAGACTAATTGGCTGTTTTGAATTGAAGTGTGATTGGGGGGTGTATGTGTGTGTGTTTTGGCTCTGCGGTGGTCTGGCGAGCTGTTCAGGGTGTACCCTGTCTTCATCCTCCGTGAATCTGATAAAAGGTTCAAGTGGTTAGGCAATCGAGTGAGTGAGAATCAAAGCATTACGGCCTTTTATTAATGTTAATGATATTTTTAATTCCCCCCATGAGTGGCACTAATCAGAATCACCTGACACGAATAGCAGTCCATGATGAAAGCCTCTTTCACTTTCTTTTTCTCTCTTTTTTTTTTTTTTCTTCGTTTTGTGGCTTGTTATAAGGAAGTGTTTGTCAGGCAACCCACATTTTTATCATGTTTAGGATGAAAGAAAGGCAGGTCATCTTCAATCAGTAAAGGAGACATGATCACCATTTGCTGAGTTGTGTTGACCCACATGGCATTTCTGAATTCTGTTTGAGAGATAAAGCTTTAATTTAGCACTGCAGGTGCCTTTGTATGTGCAAATCAAATAAAGCTTGAACTCAGTGTGGGGGTGTTTTATGATCTAGAGCTTATTTTGATAAGACCTGTGCATTTCAATAAGCAGGACAGTTGGAAATGTCTGGTGAAATACTTACATGATTTATAGCCAGGCTCTATTGAAAAGAAGGTGTTAAAGAGAAATGTTTTGAACTTCCCCTTTTGGCTGTGGTATGATGAGTGCATGCTGGCAGCTCGGTGGAAATTAGGATCTGACCAAATTGGGGAGGAAAGTAGGCATCATTATTTTTTAAAATAATATTTGCAGGGCTTTCTGATTGTTTTTGTTAAGCAGGAGAACCACAAAGTGACAGGAACCCCTGTCTTCATGATGTCATTATTACCGTTCACCAACTTTAAACAAAAAAAAAAGCTACAGGATGAGATGCTGAATTGAGGATCCATGAGAAAATTGTATTGTATTGAACCTGCCCTTAATATTAAAAGAAAACAAATCCAAGTGCTCTCTTGTTTTATTACTTTGTTGTTTTTTTTTCTCTGTTTCTGTGGAACCTTCATTTGATTGTCCAGTCCTGTGGGTCCGGATGAATTAGTTGTGTATTCCACCATGAACTGCTCATGTCTCGTCTGAGCTCAGTTTGGGCTTGTTGGACAGCCGCTGTTGGTTTGAAGCTAAAACACTGACGTGTGAGATAGTGGAATAAAACCTGCACCTTCCTCCTTGATGTGTTCATTCCATGTCAGATTGGTGCATAATTACGAGGAAGAGGTTTTTTTAATAATTAATCCTGGGTAATTATCTATTTTTGATGTGCATGACAGACTAGATCAGCTTTCCAACACACCCTGATAAGGGGAAATCTTGTATTATATCAGCCAAGAGATTATGTGGGAAATCCAAGTTGAACTAGTGATTCCGGGAAAAGTAAATAAAAAATACAGCAAATCACTGAGAAAACAATAGATTACTGTGTATTTTTGCTCTGTCTCGTGAAAAGCAGCTTGAGCAGTAAGTACACTGACACCGGAACGACCAGGTGATCAAATATATTTTTATAATATGTTTGTGAGATGCTGGGAGGCACATTGCCGATTATTTTATTTTATTTTTTCCTCTAGTAGATGCAATCCTGCCGGCTGCTGGCTATTAATTTGAAAGCCCTGTATTTGTAAATATCAAACTTTTCATACCATGTACAGCTGAGGCCACAATTTGACATACACCTAGGCTAAAACTTTCAATTTCTTTTTTTTTTTTTCACAATTTCAGTTAATGTCCGTTAAACTCATGAAGGGGTTAGACAAAGATGTTATCCCAACTCCAAGAGTAGAATAAAAAGCCTGAAAGAAGTATCAATCATTAGGGTGAAGTCTTAGAATGTTATAGAACAAAACTGTTTTTGTTTGGCCACAATCAGCATGTATTGAGAAGAACAAGTGAGGATTACTATTTAAAGTAGAAATACACCAAGAGAGTGCAAACCTCCACCAAGGTAGTGCAATCTCTTTTTTACATGGGTTATAGTAGCAGATGATGTGGAATTATTTTGCCCTTGTGGACTGTTTCTCAATTATTTTTAAGCTCTGTATTTTTTTCCTTCCGGTGCATTCTGGGTGATTTCTGCCTCCTTGCCCTATTGCACAATATGAATAAAATCTTTCAAAACCGGAATCAGGATCACACCCAAAATTAAAGATATCGTGGTCACATACAGACACACTCACATGACCAATAACAGAAAACATCCCAACCGTCAAGCGAGAGGTTGCTAGCCTCATTACTGTGGAGGTGAAAACGGCATACCTGGATGAAAAAAGCGATATCTTTGACATGACCAAGTTCAAATAAGGGTTCTTTTTAAGAAAGGGTTCCATAACCAAGCTGTTGTAAAGCAGTGGAAATATCCACTTATTTTGCTGATTTTCAAACCGTTTTTGTGATTGCTCAGAGTATTTCCTTATTATTCAAATTCACTACCAGAGTACTGTCCCTACTTACAGAACCCCAGAAGGATTTCCAGAATTGCACAGCAGTAAACCTCTGTGAAAAGCCTCAAAACAGACATGACATCAGTGTAAAAACAAGTTATTTGTTGCTAGGAAGACGCTAAGAAGTTTGCACTGATGGATTTATTTAGTGCATGGATGTTAGGGAGTTTCAAACGGGACTGGTTCTGTAACTGTAATTTCTATTTTCTCAGCATTAGCAAGTGATGTACCTCTGTGAATTTTCATGCTGTAATCATATTTGAAGCATATTAAATTCTCTTTCCAAATATATGAATATCGGGGCAGCGGTGGCCTGGTGGTAAGGTGCTGGATTACTGATCCCAAGGTCGGGGGTTCAAGCCCCACTATCGACG
>JAOUQZ010000027.1:15145818-15157387 GCA_028564935.1 Neosilurus hyrtlii
TTTCCCAGCGTTCTTCACTCGAGACTCTGGAGGACATTGAGGAGAACGCTCCTCTTCGTAGGTATGGAGGCATTCACACACACACACACACACACACACACACACACATACACACACACGTACGTGTATTTATATACACATACATACACACATTGTATATTATTTTACAGGTGGATATACCTGCACTTGTTATGTGTCTCTACATATTTATTTAGGGTCTTTCCTTAATTTGCCACCCACCTGTATTTGTACAAACATACACAACATATTTTCAGGATTTTTTTCTTACATCTGGTAGCCTCGGGATCTGTATAAGCCTTTTGAAGTACATCATGTCTCTTGCTTTATTAAAAAATGTCTTGAGACTGAAAACAAGTCAACAACAATATATCAGAAACTGACATTTAATATTCTCTAATCAATAAATGTGTAATAATGATTAAAATAATGTATATTTGATAATAGCCTTTTAATTATATTTTACACAGATGCATTTTTATATAATTAAATAGTATAAGGAAGAGATAGCAGAGAGATAAGTGATTCAACTATACTGAGAGGCATTAAAAACACATCAAGTAGAAATGTACATGTTGTATATAAACATGGAAATTTGCAAACAAATTTAAGTACTCAAGTGTGGCACAGTTACCAATTTCTCATGAGTAAAAGTGAATGCCCACATTAGCGTGTGCACATGGCATGATAGAAGTCTGATACCTTAGCCACTCCTTGATTAATCCACAAAGTGGAGTGTGAGATCAAAACATGTTTGTTTGTTGTCAGATGGCACCTCTGGCTATAAAAATGTAGGTTTGTGAAAAGTAAAGATGTCATCGTTCAACTGTTGTACGCCTTCAGACATGCTACAGACAGACGGGAACCACCCAAGACCGACCAAGACCTGGCCAGCTACGTGTCTGTATGTTCCTGATAGGCCACAGGGGCTGAAGATCACTGAAATGTATTTTTACTCGCCACTGTCCATGTCTAAAATGTCTATTCTTGATTTGTATATTATTTAACTTATTTGG
This sequence comes from Neosilurus hyrtlii, assembly GCA_028564935.1. NCBI lineage: Eukaryota > Metazoa > Chordata > Actinopteri > Siluriformes > Plotosidae > Neosilurus > Neosilurus hyrtlii. The sequence goes on from JAOUQZ010000027.1 coordinate 15,146,853, forward strand.
TTGAACATAATATTAAAATTATGGAATTATTTCAATGTTGTGTTTTTAATGCCTGTTAGTATATAATCAAAGGAAAGTATCAGACACTTATTTGACTCCATGTGTACTGTCCGTTCATTTGCGTTACTTTTCACAGAACATGTCGAAGAAACTACTGCACCATAGACTTTTCACACAGATTACAGCATTAAAAAGAACTAGATACCATTGTAATGGCTACCATCACTGGGCCCCCACTCTGAATGAAGTACAAAAACACTTTCTATCTGTCATCTGGTCACTTGTTCCAAGGTCAAAATAGGAAGTAAAGTTGAAAGATTAAATCTTTCCTTGTTGGGCTGTGTCTTTAAATTCAACAAAGGTAATTTGGCATTTGATTGTGGACCTTGACCTTAAAGCAAGTGACCTAGCCATACCTAATGTTGTATGTGTAAAGCCAACCATATAGAAAATATGGCTCAGAAAAGCCTTTCTTTTAAAAGGTGTTAAAGGTCAAGGACATGGTCACAGTGACCTAATGTTGGAACACTACAATCCCTCCTTCCAAGATACACAAGTATGCGTGGCAAAATATGTCTCTGACAAGCCCCTTTTTTTTTTTTAAGTGGGGTCTTTAGGTGGAACACAACACTCTACACAAATCCACCAAGTTTGAAACAGGTGCCACTAATGAATCGAAAGTTACAGCCTGGGAGGGAAAAAAAAGGACACATAGACGGACGCACGGAGTTAGCGTGCGGAATGCAGCTGTAGAGAGATGGAAAGAGGGACGGACAAACATTGAGTAAGATGACAGTACCCCTCACACCAAATGGGCGCAACATGATATTATCAGGGGCTCAATGTTGACCGACGGTGCGCTACGTGTTCGCACAACAAACTGGCCATGTTCAGATGGGTGATGGGGTTTTAAGGTATTAATTAGGCTTGTTATTCAAAAACCCTTTTGTGGTGCTTCCCCAACAGCTCACTTTGGCCTTACATGTATTACATGTATATTAATAATGTATTATTATTGTGAGCGTTATTAGTTTCTTTCTCACAGTGAAGAACTCCCACACTGATGACATATTTACATTAGACTTTATTACCTGTGCTGGCCCCATATGCAACATATCCAGCCCATACCCGAATGTATCTCCATTATATTCTTTGTCTTTTTAAGAGTTATTGTAGTTTATAAGGCAATTATTGAACATCTTTATATTTTATTTTGTTTATTTATTTGTGTAATATTTGAATTTTGTTATATAGTTTCATTGTGTTTCGTTGTGTAACAGAAGCGATTTTTTTTGGGATTAATAAATGTTGTTCTCTACATATACACTATTTATAGTATACCATTTTAGAGCTTTGAAGTTACATTTCTTTATACAACTATTCTACTTGCCTGTGGAACTGGGCATGGAACCGTTCACGATGGCCCTGAAGTGTATCAGCCGGTAAACCTAAGGTACAAAACATGCATATTAAAGCATCCCTTGCTTTAAATAAATCACAACTAGTAGGGGGCAATAGAAAATTGTTACCAACCAATAAATAAACAGTATAAACATGAATTTAAAATGTCAAACATGAAAGGTATCAGAAGACTCACAGGCATGTAATTTGAATAGCAGCTTTACAGTGTAATGATATAGATGACTACAGTCCTGGATGACCTGAATAAGTGGTGCTAGTTTACACTGCCCTGCTGTAAAGGTTGAGATGGCAATGGTTGAATTGAGCTGTCGTATAACTGTGAAAGAACAGAAAGAGCCATTGGGACATTGTATCAGCCATTAAACAAATATTAATCCTCATAAAGTTCTTACTTACAACTCCATACATATAAACTTCTCTGAAATACTAACTACAGAACATTTCTATTTTACTCAATGCCTTAGAAATCTCTATTTCACAGCAACTGATTTGTACAATTTTTTCAATGCTGTAAAGTCATCAAGCAGTACACTTACTGGCACATTAAGCTGTCAAGAATTATGATCTGCTGTCAGACTGGGCTAGAAATCGCTGTCAAATTGTTATTTTAAAAAAGAAATACTTTGAATTAAATCTGATCTACTTCATGACAAAGAGGCAAGGTATAAATGTAGTGTGCCTACAGAGCCATTTTTGCAGTAATATATTCCAAATACTGGGAGAACAAAAAGGGTTAATCCATGCCAACTTCTTGGTGGTCCTCCGCATTACCAAGTCAGATTTCTTTCAAATGTGCTGGTACCATGATATTTATGACTGTATGTCTGTAACTTTTGTTTTGTCAAATTGTAAATATTTCTCATCTTTTGGGCTTCTGAGGGGGGTCGCTGTTATACACTGTTGAGCACCATATTATTTTTCCCTGGTTTGAGGGGAGCTCCATTAATGATAGTGCTAGAGTTCTGGACATACAGACTAGTAGGTATAGATTGGAGAATTTATGGTAAATCCTGACAAAACTAGATGAATCATATTTTGTGGTCCTATTTACACCAAAATATTTAAAATGTTAAACCTCTTTAAACCTGCTCCACTAAGTAAATGAAATATATACGGTGTACATTTTCAAACAAACACACTGAAATGGGTGTTAAATACTTTCTTCCTAGGATAGGTCAAGGATATGAAATAACATCTTAAGGTCCATTGTTTGGGGGACATGAAATTTTATGTGGGACACCTTGATCAGACTTGCTAACTTTATTTTAGAACAGCTAGAATTAAACTTAAATAAAAGCTTGCATGCACTGTTTATATCTGTGCCCAACAAAATGTACTATGCTTCCCTGTGGGGGCGGAACAGTAATAAATGCACACAAATGGAGGTGAGATGAATGCTGGATCCCTGTGCAGGACACCTGTCCCATCAACCAGCTTAACTGGGAGACACTACTGGCTAAAAGATCTGTCAATTCTTTCAGCAATTTATATTATATAAAAACTTGAATGCCAAGGTCTTTATGGGAAATTGGGTATAATAAGTATATGGTAATTCAGTTTGCTGACAACAGGTTTTGTGGTATATTTACAGTATATTATGACAGTCTTTGCTGCAAATTAGACTTATTTTAGGCACTAAATATGATTTACTGAATATGATTTGGAAAAGTGCAAATTCCTCTTTAGTACTAATAATTATTTTGTAATGTGATCAAGAGTTTCATACTTCAATAGTTTCATGTACTTGGATGTTAATATATAAGCGTTTTTGTTCCTTGTAATTGATTTAGAATGAAATTGTGTTCATTGAATTTTGATTACATATAATTTGACATACAGTTCTACAGTACTGGCATGTGGACGCAGGTTGGATTTCTTCTAAAAAGTTATTTGACATTCCACAATGTTTATTCGAAAAGAATACATTTTGCATTCTTTTAAAACAAAACCTGCAAGTCTGTCTCACATTGAATTTCATGGCCCCAAACACTGGACCTTAAGATTTTCTTATATTCATCATTCCTTGAAAGAAAGCATTCAGCACACGTCAATGTATTTCAGTTTGATAATGTGTATATCCCATTTACTTGGTGGAGCAAGCTGGAAGACAATATACTTACATACATAAATATATTTTTTGGGTCTGCTGTATTAATGTGTACAAGGCATAGTCCCTGTACTGATATCAAGCTACACTTTAATTACTTTTTAAGGTACAGATATTAGTTCATCAGACTGCAAGTCTTTAAAGTCCTTTTCTGTTACGTCTGTTAAGACCTGTCTGTTTATGCTATTAGAAGTATATGCACTGCAATCTGACACAACCAGCATTTTAAATGAATTTTTGTTAAAGCTTAATGTGGATAAAAAACTAAAAAATTTAGATATACTCACCTGCCTCACTAAGACGAAGCTCTGTATCCATGTAATCAAACACCTCGACTGTGAGCTGAAAACTGAGGACAGGAAACAAGGTGGTCTCATCAGTCAGCCAGCAGCTTAGATACACTAATATGGATACACTAACTTAAAACAGCTTCTAACTTAAAACAGCAACTAACTTAAAACAGCAACAGCAGATCCAAATTAACAGCTACACTGCAACATTTCTTAACAAGAAGACCCTACATAGCCACTCAGATTTCTTCTTTTTCTGCATTTACTGAAAAAAAAAAAAAAATTGTGGACAAGAGATAACTATGTTAAGTCAGAACGCAAGAATTATGTCAGCAACAAATGGCAATAATATTTGTTTAAGCTACAATATTCTTACCTAGCTGACATGTTAATAAGAGCCAAATGCGTGTTTACAGTAGATATTATAGATGTAGGGAGAAAGAGGCCTTGGTTCCTAGTTTTATTTCTGACCTGTAATTAATTTCTGAATCGTACTAATTCTTTGAAATGACATGTATGTTATGATGAGTATGTAAGGTATGGCATGCTTTCGTGCTGTTACTATATTAATAATAATAATAATAATTATTATTATTACTACTACTACACTTAAGTAGCATTATTTGGTAAAAGCTATAGTAGTAGCATTGATAGTATTTCTACTGCTGCTACTATTAATTATAATGATAAAAATAATAAGTATTATTACTATTATCTTTAATATTATTACTACTACTACTATGACTACTTCTATTGATGAAGTGCTTTTATTGTTGAAATGAAACTTTACATATAAGAACAGTTGGTTTCTGTTTGTACATGCTGTCAATCAAAGAAAATGCGAAAATTGGTAAGTTACACTTACAAAAACTAGAAATCGAAATTGGTTCATCTGTAATGTAAATATTAGCCTGTTATCACACAGACATCCCATAATACTACCATAAAAACCCCGTCACATCCCTGTTCCACAATGATACTGTTCCTACTTCTGTTAAGATCAATTGTTTCAGGTTAAAAGACCTAATGAATTGTCATGCCATACTGGAATCTGAGGTTTTACACAAAACAACGAGGTGGAATAGAAGCAGAATAATTCCAGTCTTCAGGCTGTGTGAAAGGGGCTATTGTGCCATGTTCCACAGCTTTGCAAATGCACATGTGATGAATACCAATTTCTTTAAGCATACTGATGATTTATATGCATAAATTTAGAACTTGTTCTAGGCACACTCGTGGCGCAGCACAATACTCATGCCTGTAACTAAATAAAATTATTCTCATTTTATACATAGTGTCACTGAAAACATATAGCACAGTAGCATTAGTTATCACATACACATTGTTGATGTCTGTTCCTGCTGCACGCTCCAGTACGTCATCTGTAGCTTCCAGGTTGGCTCGGATTTCAGGATGCTACAATAGAACATAAAGCTTTCTTTCAGAATATATTCATAAAGATTAAATAACCATTTACACTGCATTCATTGGGTTTAAATAAATCAACACATCATTGTCTCAATGGATCCACCGTGCACATAAATAGAGTTAAAAAAAAGTGCATTAAGTTGCTCTGGATAAAAGCATCTGCCAAATGCTGTAAATGTACTTTTTTAACATAGCAAGGAATTTTATCACAGCATTTCTAAACATCCTAGGCTTTATTTTAGATACTTACATTATTTCACTCTTCATACAATAACAAAATTATTTTGCAAAAATCACATACTGCACACCTTAAGAACTTTTTGTAAAAAGAATGTTAATTTTGAGGGGACAAAATAACAATAACAAATGAGGTATTGTACTGTTGTAAGTCCAATATCATTGACATATAATCAGCCAAATATCATTTACATAACAATTTCCTATTTTAATGTCAATGTAAACATACTATCCAAACTTTTTTCTGATTTACAGCTGTACATAAAAAAGTCATTAATAATGCGTCCTCTTACATGTAGACAATGTATAATACAACACCATCATGAAAAATACAAAAAAGTCTTGCTAAGATCATTTTTCAACATTACTTAGGACAAATTTGTTCATATAAACCTCTTTACACTCAATGGGCAATGTAGATCAAATTTCAAGTTGTTTTAATCTACTGTGGTAGCCTTACTGTAGTATGGAATCTCAGTTTGGTGCAAAGAAGCTTGGTGTAGAGAGTAACAAGCTGTCCATATCCATATTTATCTCTGATGTTTGCCTAAAAACAATATTGAACAAACTATTTAAATTCATCCATAGTTGCTTGCTAAGGAATTAGAAGACACCTTATAAGCAAACAAACAAATAAATAAACAAATTATATATACCTATAAATAACTTACCCATAGTGCACCATTGTCTGCAATGCTACTGTAATGTCTCATACAATCTTGTAGTGTCTGTTAAAAGAAATAAAATTACAAAAATACAATAGTGGAACATACTTAAAATGATGAGCCTCGTGTATCAGGGTGAAGAGCTTGATTTGTTAATTGCTTGTTTAAACATGTACACATCAGATTTTGCATTCATGTGTTTGCATGCATCTTAAAAAGATGTACGAGTCATCCAGGGAAGACTTTTATTGACTGCACTGCTTAGGTGCACTAGCACTGAAAAATCTTAACATAAAAAAATGACTTAATAAAAATGTGATATAGGATGTGCATGACAGCATTATGTTTGGAAGATTATGTGAAAGTTCCATAAAAATCCATTTGCAGACGTAGGAGGAATTACAGATTAACGATGGCAAGCTGCTTGTGGAGTAATGATAAGGTGCATGTTTTGGTATGGGACACCCCAAAAACTGAGTTCAAGGTACCTCTGCCAGGCACAAAGAGATTATGGCAACAAAAGCAATAAATAACCTGACAATCTTCCAATAACTGCAGGCTTAAAGTGTACTGGTATTGGTCATCCTTACAGCATAACTTGTGCATATGTAATACTGTACTTTTAAATGATACAGATGCTTATTTTAACATGAATGACTATAAAAAGCACAAAACTGGCCATTTTATCCCGTGGATTAGTAGCAGTGTGCTGAACTATGGGGGTTAGTAGTTTTTCCCCGGAACTGACATCAACGCATTGGACAGGGTTGACGTCTCTTGTGGAGACAGTAAAACTTACATTTAAGTGACTCTGAGAATAATAATGATGTTTTGCCAACTCGGCTTTCCTGTCATGAGTTGGTTTAGGAACAAAAAAAAATGTTTTCCGCAATGTCTGCAGTTGTTGTCTGCACAGCTCAGCACTGGCTGATAATAAGTTGTGCTACATGGGTCAGTGATGTAGGCCAGCCAATCCAACAAACTTGCGTCACTAGCAGGCTGGAACAGCCAATCCAAAAGGCAACATGTCTGAGCATACCTAGAGTCAAAACACTAACACGCACTTTAAAATCAGGCATGAACCGATGTTGCAGGAAGGAACCACTAATGTTATATGTGATCGTTTTAAATAGCGAGAAACACGAATTCACTGCAGGTACCTTTTAATAAGTTGCCTAAGTTACTATAGTGAAATGTCTTCCCCTAGTGAATGTCTGCTGAACATTCATTCAGACATTATTTTCACTTATTGACCTTTATCAATTTCTTTTCCACATGATCCCATGCCTGGATCGTCGCCAACATTGTATGTTTTGTTATTTGTACCAAACCCTACTCTAGAAAATAAATGTTTTAATCAAAATCCTTACCTAAATTTTTGAGCAATATTGCACAGAAACAAATTCACAAACAAAACAAACCAACAAAAGTAAAAACCTCTTGGCAGACATGGCAAAATGAAAAGTGACCAATGCCATTATGTTTAGATTCTGTAAAAGTTTCTCAAAAAATTTATTTTTCTATTCTATCTATTCTTTCCTTGTGGAGCACTGACAAAGGCTATGTTGTGCTATGAGAAAGGCCACAATTAGATTTAATACAAAAATAAAATAGGAGGCGCATAACAGAATGATGAAAATAAGATTATGTAAAAATGTGGCTAAAATAATTTGACTGGTTGAGAAGTTGAGGATTAGAAGAAAGAGGACAATGACTAGAACAATAAGGATGACGACTATACAAGACAACACACAGTGATCCCTATGTGTCAGTCCAAATTCCCTGCAAGATAACAATTACTAGCTATTTCAAAAGATAACACATGATAATATTGGTTCCATCAAGTACATCATAGGCCCTGGTCAAGCACAAACAAGTTCAAAGTTAATCAAGCATGAACAGCGCTATGTTATTGTTGCCATTCATGGGCTTTTCCAACACGCAGTCACACACATTTTTGACATGATTTCTCTGAATGGCTAGGCTGCAATGGACTGGTCTACAACGTCGTACTGAGTTACACCAGTTTAGGATTACATATATCTGTAGAATATAATACATGGGACAAACATAGTCTGCCATGAAATTATTTTTGGTCATATCTGGTGTGTTAAGACATTTTTAAGTGATAGGTCACATATAGCCTAGGGGTTTAACAACATGCCTTTACCCAACAGGCTTATGCTCATCAACAAAAATAAACCGTAATATCTCAGTTCAGTTAGCGTTCCTATTCCTGTATAGTACCTACTACACTCTGAACACTTATACTCACAGAGTTGAGCACACACAGTGCTACACATGAAGGTATAAAAATCTCACTTTGGTTTGCTTTTCCTGTATTCCTGCATAGTATATATGCATTAGAACTATAATTGGGTTTAAAAAGATGTTTGCTCAAAAAAAAAAAAAGTTTCTTGAGTTAGCCCGGAGTTAGCATCAGCGTCGGCAGCATAAAAGATTAACACTGGGTTTGCTTTTTACCGCCTTTCACTTGCTGATTTCTGCTTTTCATATGTATCACCTGTGCTGGTGATTTAATTATCCAATTAACAGGATCTTGTTTCCATTCAAGTTTCATGTTGTTTGCTCCATTGCTCCACGAAAGTGGTGGGGTATCAGTTTCAGTTTTGATATTAATAATAAATATGTTTTTTATTGTTGTTCGTCATCATGCATATCAGTGATACACAACAGCCAATCAGCATCAACTCTTTAACAAGGTAGCCTTATTGGGTTTCCAGTGGTGAGCATGTGTGGACAGGACACAGGACAGCCATCCAAGCCATACTCCATGCCCATGGTGCTCTGCTCAGTAACTCCGCAAAAAATGTGCACTTAGTGAAAGAAGAACCCACACAATTCTCCAAAATGGCTATGGCTTTGATATATAAAGATTTAATTATATATTAGTGATGTATATATTATTCACTGTGATATTTTAGTGGTCTCATTTAATATCACAAGCCACTACATCTACTGAGACATATTTCCAGTCTTGTAGTAAAGTAAACAGGTTTCAGCTGGAAACTATGGGGTGGGAAATATACAAAAGTGCTACTTAAGCAAGCTGAGCCTGGAATGTCCAGGTAACAAGCAAATTGTTTAATGTGGGAATTGCACTAGAAACAAACTTTGAGCAGCAAAGCAATGAGTGACAAGAGAATTGCCTCCTGTGTGTATGCCCCTTTATAAGGCCAATCTGCCTGCTACTGCATCTTTTGGCCGTTTTATAGCCCCTAGCGCTCTGCACTCCATTATTCTCAATACATCATTTCTCAACATAATCACATGTATTTAAAGAACATATAATTTCAATAATTTTCAAAACCTTTGTTAAGTCAGTGTAAGCTTTGTTTGAACTATCTTACGCAAATTACATAAAATTTATCAAACAATTGAAATTTAAGAATCAAAAGGCATCAGGGGATGATGATGTTTTGAAACTTTAAGGTCAAACGAGCTGAGCTTCACTACAAAACCTAAATGAAGCTGAGGGAGGGAATCTGATGGAGTCTGAGGGAGTTTTCCCTTGCCACTGTTGCAGCGGGCTTGCTCATTAGAAAAATTTTTAGATTTCTCCCTAATTTAATATGTAAAGCTGCTTTGTGACAATGTCAATTGTAAAAAGCACTATACAAATAAAACTGAATAAAACTGACTAAATGAAGCAGTCGTTCTTCTATGGAAGTCATAGTAGGATGGCAGAGTAAGATACTATAGGGGTTCTCCAAGAAATCTTCTAAATTTAAGAAGAAGAAAATACTTACATTTGGGTGGCCATCACGTAGAATCTTATGTACAACATGACAAAACTTCCAGCTAAGAATGGCATTACTGGGCAGTTGCAGCCCAACAGCATACGACCAGAAAGTGTGTGCCCCCTTTTCCCGGTGAGTTCCCAGGATAATCCCTGTAATCATAGTCAAGGGCAATGTAGTAAAGACAAAAACTTACAAAAAATAACAGTAAGACAATTTCATCCCGACAAGCCTGTTTCGTAGTTGCCCACTCATCAGGGAAATTGTAGTACTGTTATTTTTTCCCCCACATACAATATATTTAGCTCTACTTCAATATATCGAGCACTGTTCTACGGAAAATCGACTCAAGATCTTATGTATGTGTATGTGTGTGTGTGTGTGTGTGTGTGTGTGTGTATATACATACACACACACACACACACACACACACACACACACACACACACACATACATATACATACATACATACACACACACACACACACACACACCCTGTGTTTCCCCCGATAATAAGACACTGTCTTATTTTTTTTTTTTTTTCGGCTCAAAAAACACCATAGGGCTTATTTTCGGTGTAGGTTTTATTTTAATTAACATTAACAGCAATTTCAATAAACAGGT
>JAOUQZ010000027.1:15157487-15173066 GCA_028564935.1 Neosilurus hyrtlii
CTTGGTGAGACCACTTTAATAGTATAATGTGTAATAAGTTATATTGAGATAACATACAAAAAAGGTGAAGAAAATGGAAATACTTGCATCCAAGGTGTACATTTCATTTGAAAACATTTTAACAGCTCCGTTTTGAGATTCTAAAGCAAGGTGGTCTCACCAAGATGGCTGCCACCTGGCTTCAAATTGAAACACTAATGTGCATTTAAGTCTTTTTTTTTTCTTCCATTTAAAAAAAAAAATTGAAACAGGTGGAAGGTGTGGCTACTTCTTGGTTGAAAAGAAAACCTGCACCCACACCCTCCCTTTGCGGAAAAGAATGGACACCCCTGCCCTAGTGGAATCCCTCCTAATCAATCCAGGGTACAGGCCTGAAAACCACTGATGCTTTATATTATGTCATGCAATTACAATACTATAGTCCTTGATGGACGTGATATGTTAAAACTTAATCAGCTAGGTAATCTACTCATCCCCTTCCCAAAATCCCAGAGCAACACACACAAACAACCATTCACACTCGCACCTGAGGAGAATTTGGAACAACCAGTTAACCAGACATGCATGTCTTTGGACTGTGGGAGGAAACTGGAGGACCCGGAATAAACCCATACAAGCACGGGGAGAATATGCAAACTCCACAGTACAGGCACGCAACTCCCAGTACACGAATCCAGGATCTTCTTGATAACTACTATGTCGCCTGAATTCCATTATTCCTTTATATGGTATATTTGTATAAAGGCTAATAAAGCCTATAGTGAACCTGGCAGAAGTGATAACTTACTCAAAAAAAACATTTTCCACTCCTACCGGTGAATACAAATGGATCCAATGAAATAGTGACCCAGAAAGTCTAGTATAGTATAGTATATAGTACTCTAGTATAGTATACAGTACTGTTAAACTAAGTTTTAAAATACAGTGTGTGCTCTGTTTGTGTATGCTGCAGATTTAATGAGGCCTATAGGGCAACACTGGGATGAACAGGTCAGACCTGTTTAATTTGGTGTTTCTTTTTCAGTGCAAGTCCACACACCCTTGTTAAAATGATAGGATTTTGTGATGTACAAAATGAAACCAAGATATATCATGTCAGATTGTTCTCCACATTTTACCAATAGAAGTCATATGAAAAGCAAATAGAAACATTTTAGGTACAAAAGTGTGCACACCCGTAAATATTATTTCACATGTAATACAGCACCAGTAAGAGTAAGTAAATAATCTAAATTTATAAAAGCTATAGTATTCTATTCTATCTTTTAAAATACTGGCAGAGGTGGTACAGTGGACAGCCCTCTTCAGTCATTCATTATAATTTAGATTTCACTAGATTAGATTTCACTAGAGAAGATGAATACCTCAACTAAGAGTGAAATTACAAGTTGAAAACAAACAAGGGATGGAGAGAAAATAACTGAGATGGCTAATAGAAAAGTGAAAGACTAAGAAATGCTGAAAGAAGCAAAAGCCCTGATGGACTCATTTTTACAGAGAGGCACAGATGCTGCACTAGTAAACGAGATGTTGGAGAACACTTGTACAACTGTTGAGCTCAGTTTACATGCTACATGGAGGAGCTTTAAGCCAGAAGAAATGAGAAAGAAAACCATTTGTACAAGAATTCGCTCCGTTAACACAAGGAAAAAACTCAACAAGTAACGTATTTAGAGGTAAGTGAAATGGACCTGATGAGTAATGTCAGTAATGGCCCATATAAAGATCCTTGAGTGGAGCCAAATTAGCCAAATCTGCATGGCTTTGGGCTGTTAAAGGAAACCCGAGCCCGTGGACAAAAACCACGCCAGCACCGAGAACATATGAACTCCAACAGAAACGTCCTTTCCGGGCACTGGGCTCAAACCCAGAACCTTCTGTTGTGAGTAATAAGTGGTACCCACTGTGCCACCCTGCCACCCCAGGAAATAATTGTTTTTGTGTCTAAATGCCTACTGAGGGAAGTGCTTCCAAGATTTGGCATCCCTAAAATATCTAGCTTGGACAACAGTGGGCATTTTGTAAACAGTGTAATTAGGTGCCTCACAAAACTAATAGAAAGAGGAAATGGAAGGGTCAAATCCAAATTGGCAAAAACATGTTAGGACACTGGTTTAATTGGGTAGCTGCGTTGTCTCTTGTCTTGATGAGCATGAGATGCCTGAAGCACCAGACAACACTATTTGAAAGGAATAACTTCTATAGATCGGTCCTTATATTGCCAGTCTACCACACAAATGGTGAAACCTAAGGATAGGATCCGCCCAAGCCAGATGACAGTTGACTGAGCCAAGGGGTCAAAGACTATATAAAGTAATTCTGTTAACCGCTACAATAGAGGAACCGAACCTGTTAGTCATTCTCAGCCACTGTAGCCCAATTGAAGAGCCCAGTAGGTCTCTGAATGGTTATCAATCACCTGAAGACACACAGAATAGGGGATAGAGTGAAGTGCTAGCAACCTCTCCACTGATCTCCAAAGGGCCTCTCTACTTGGTGTAAAGTCACAAGGAGCAGAAGAAGATGAATTAAAGCTATGTTGCATTTATCAGGAGACAAAGTAACACTAAACGACTGATTTGTGTTCTGTTCGAACATTTGTGCAAGTGTAAAAGGGGACAAAACCTTGTAATTGGTATAAGAATCCTAATAGGAACTGCACCCTACCTGTGTGCACCACAACATACAGCAGAACGAATTGAACTTTATCTGAACTGTGAAGAAGATGCTACTTGAATATGATGATGTACTATCATTGGGTCAGAATAAGTACATTTGTGGTCTTCTGGGTGACAGAATTAAAAGTATTTCCAATTTTTTGCTAACATACAAAACAACAAGCCGCATTAAACTGGATCTACTGAACTTAAATCTGGGGAGATAATGGTGGTATTCCCTGGACTATATGTTCAAGTTCTCTTGATAATCTTAGTCTTTGTTGCAGGTGCAAAACACCAACTTCAACAGCTCTTACATTCTATGAACATGGACATTATTCTGAAAAATGCTGCTTTCATAAGTTTCATTTCATAGGCGGTATGACGCAGCTTCTTCATTAGTGATTTAATCTGTCTAGTATAACATTGATCCTGAATGCTTGCTTATAATCACCTCAATCATATACATCATATACATGCAAAGGTTTAGGAGCCCACCCTCCTGGCCATTTTGTTGATTTATATATTATGTGGGAAAAAAAATAACAGTACTACAATTTCATCCCGACAAGCCTGTTTCATGGTGGCCCACTCATCAGGGGATTTTCATCTTGCATTCTGTGAACATGGACATTATTCTGAAAAATTTATTAAATACAATATATTGTAAAAAATGTAAAAAATACAATATATTTAGCTCTACTTCGACGTATCGAGCACTGTTTTATGGAAAATCGACTCAAGATCTTTATTATATATATATATATATATATATATAAAATTTTTGTAACTATGTTTATATATGATACAATTCTTGATCTTTGTCTGCATAGGTTTATGGATTTCACTGCTGACATGCAATTGATAATTTCATGAACGTGTAGGTGTACAGGTGTTTTTAATTGGATGGACAGGAAGCGAATTCCATATAGGGCATATATATATACAGAGTTGAGTTTATGCGGTGTTGCTGGAACATTTGCATGTAATCGATAATGAAGTGGTCTGTACACCTTATTAAAATACCCAGCTAACAGTGACTTCCATTGTCAATAGAAACTAATCGCTCAGTAACACAAATGGTCCTTTCCTGTACAAATAATGTTTTACTAATAATACGTTCTTGTAATAAACAGAGTGAATGGGTCATGCATTATGATTTTAAGATATTTTCTGCTTATGATAAAATCTTGCATGTTAAAAAACTCCAGCTGAAGAGGGGATGTATTCCTTGGCAGCAGCCTGATATTTACATTAAGATGTTTTAAACTTTTAATATGGTATCTCTAGTGGCAGACCTGGGTCCTTGTGTGTAGTTTGCATGTTCTACGTGGGTTTTCTCCAGGTGCTCCAGTTTTCTCCCACTGACTTAAACCATGCCAGAATTATGCCCCATGGTAGACTGGCGACCTTTCCAGGATGTCTCACCCAGTGTCAGCTGGGATTGGCTCCAGTCCACCTATGGCCCACAATGAATAAGTGGTACAGATAATGAATGAATGAATAATGACAGTAATGAAATGTTATTACATTGAATGCTGATCAGAATCCAACACCTGCATTCAAACCGTATACATCAATACATTTTTATTTATATTCTGTGACAGAAATTATGAAATCAATATCACTTAACTGGAATTCACACATCTGCATTATACCTTATATTTCAGATGCGTAAGATGAAAGAAAGAAAAGTTAATGCAACCATAAATAATTGTAATAAATAGAGTTAATATACAGCACAGGTCTTTTGTTTCCTCTCTTTCTGTGGATGCTCTCTCACAAACAATATTCTTCAGGTAAAGAAAAACATGGATGGAGTATCCTTAATAGCAGCAATCTACACCAAAACGTACTGCATAAACAGAGCCTAAACTCTAGTTTAAACATTCTGGGAGAGGTCTTCGGTAGCATTCTCCAAGAGGCATCAATGATACAGTGGCTCCAATGAAGACGCACAATAAAACACAGCAAACACAAGCATTAGAAGGAATAGCAGACCTTATCTTGATTATAATTAAGTAATGTGTTGCTAACTATTCCTATTTTTAAAATGATTCAAAAGACAAATTCCTTGTGCAAAGTAACCCTTTTTTCTTTCTTCCCTATATACTTTATGCAAAACAAATAAATGCAAGAAAAAAATGGTAATAATTAATAAAGTAAATTATAAAATTAATAATAATAACAGAATTCTTGTGCAAATCCATATAAACAAAAACAGTAAGAAACAGTGTATGAATGCAGAGTATAAATACACGGCAGAGCTCTTTTAAGCAGAATGGGGCTAATAGGAATAACCTCATTTCAGTAGCAAAGGGTTGGGATGGTAGGTGAGATGGTTGGTTCACCCCTAGACCCAAAAACATATGGCGGACAGCAATAATGCAATGGCTACAGATACAGAGCACATGCATGAATTTCAGAATAACTGCACATCAGTTCAAACTCCGTCTAAACATTCTATTGTAGTAATCCCCGAAATTGTAATGTATTTTCTTAAAATCACCGTTTGCCAATATGCATCTGTAACTCCACCAGCAGCATCCTGATGTTACTGTCTTGTATTCATGGGAAGGTTTCAGGGGAGAGCTGTTTTAGAGTTTTGAAAAAAATACTAAAATCCATTTTTATGGGTTAATTCTTAATCATCCAAGAAACCAGGAATATTTTAGCCATTTGCTTTATTCTTCTATATATGTACGTAAACTCCTTGGTCGCCATAGCTGTGGTAAGGGGGGCTGCCACTCTTATAGCTCCCCGAAGTTCCTATGTTGTACTAGAAAATAAATATACAAGTTGGCAGCTTCCATCCATCCTTTCAACCCACAACCACCATTTAAAGCACCTTAAAGCACATCTGTTTGTTGTTAAAGATAGCAATTATTATGGTGCACAAAAAATTAAATACAAAATTATACTGAATGCAATAAAACAACATTTCAAATCAATGGTAGCAATAAAGTGCAGGGAAGTAATCGACAGGAAAACATGGGGGAATAAAAGAGCAGCTCCAAATGATCTAACAATTCATTACTACCATCAGATACAACATGTGGGTTCCTCTAAGAACCTCCCAGAAATGTAATTCAGCTCAGTGCAATCCAGAAAACAAAACACTCATCTTTATCAAGGCAAGCTGGACTGAAGTTTCAACAATCAAGCAAAATAAATGGGAGCACTCACGGAGTCCACATTTCCAGCAAAATCAGTCTTTCTGAAAATTTCTGGGAGGAAGTGAACATGAAGGTATGCTATTTTTGTGCAAGTGTATATTCGTGTTTTGTAATCCTTTATCCACTCAGAGGGTCCTCACGATAGTGTATAGCATAACGTAGCTTTTCCAGCATCACGTCAAGAGAGGAATACTGAGGCAGCTTCACCATAAACATGCAGGTCTCTACTCGAATGTAACGGTGGTCAGGTGAACCTAGAACACACAAAAACACAGTCTTTAAAATAAATCAATCCTGTCTCTTTTATTAATGATCTCAACACTGATACATGCCCCTAAGCATATAAGACGTGATGGAGCTGTGATATATGCAGCTCCTCAGACTATGCACAGATTTGCTTAATTAATTGCAAATTTAAAACAAGAAAGAAAAAAAACAAGGGGTTAGATTGGAAAAAAAAAAAATTTTAGTACATATATCACAGTAGCGCTGCAGTAACTTTAACAGCATGGAGCCTTAGCAGTGAGGTCCAGACATCCCTATCCCAAGCCACTTCCTCCAGCTCTTCCGGGGGGACACAGAGGCGTTCCCAGACCAGCCTCCAGCGTGTTCTGGGTCGACCCCGGGGTCTCTTCCTGGTTAGACATGACCGGAACACCACAGGCAGGCACTTGGGAGGCATTCTAATCAGATGCCCGAGCCACCTCAGCTGGTTCCTCTCAAAGCGGAGGAGCAACGGTTCTACTCCGAGCTCCTTCCGGATGACCGAATTTCTCAATTCCACTGTCGTGCACTCTGCTGACTCACGACTGTGCAGCAATGCAGTATGAATCACACCATGAAGTTTGCTAATGCTTGATGAGTCAGCATACAAAACAGAGGTGCAACCTCTATCTAACTGGTGTAGTGTCAACAACATGTCTCTGAATGTGGACATAAAAAAAAATAAATAAATAAAAAGAGATGGCTGCTCACTCCCTGCTGTACATTGATAGCTCATCTGTGGAAATCATCAGTCATCCCTACTGTGGATAGCCAGGACAGCTGGGAAGATCTTTGGAGTCTATCTTCCTTCCATCATGGACATTTACACCACATGCAGCATCCACAAAGCCACTAGCATCGTGGATTACCCCTCGCACCCCTCACACACATTGTTTACTCTCCAGCCTTCTGGAAAAAGGTACCAAAGCATTCGAGCCTTAATAACCAGCCTTTGTAACAGTTTCTTTCCTCATACCATCAGACTGCTTAACTCTGAAGTAATGGACTGACACTGCCACAAACGGACACACCCACACACATAGTTTACCATTGTACTTCGTCTACTGTCTTTGTACAGTTAAGAAACATCATGTTGGTTCAACACTCATCTTTGATTTTTGTGTGTTTTGTAAAGTTGCACTGGTACTGTAAATGTTACAGTAATGTTTACAATAATTTTTAGATAAATACAATTTTGAAGAATACCTACTGTAAAAAGATTGGTTATATTCTAATAAAGCGAGCATAAAAATATGACATTCACTGTGAAACACAAACTGTATATCTTACATACCCACTGCACCATCTGGTGGGGCAATTTTCATTGGATAAGGAGGCACATGAGCTGTGTCTGGCCCACCATCTTTGCAGGGGCAAGTGAAGGGTATCCGCTCCTGATTGCAGGCAAACTTAATGAATTTACAGAGCTCTTCCTGTGTAAACATCTCTAATGCTGTCCAGAAGAACTCAATGTGCTGGTCAGTCTCCATCAAGCCCACTTGATACATTGTATGAGCCTGCAGTTGTGATGAAAAAGGAGTTTAGAAAGTAAGTGGGTTAGATACTGTATTAAAAATACATTACTAGTAGTAGGGTATACTTTTACCTATAAATAAATAAAAGAGGCAAGCAAGATGTTTAAATCAGGCATAAGAATACTAGGAAATAAATGTACCTTTAGGAATTCCAGGTTGATATACGGGAGGCCACAGGTACGTAGTTCCATTTCTAAGGGGCTGAGCATGGTGAGAAGTTGCAAAGGGATAATAGAGGCCATGCCTGCACGAACAGCACTCATACGCTCTACATTTTGCAGTTCTCGTAGACGCAAGGCACGTATTGCCTGGGCATATAAGTCTTTGTTGTCCCAGCTGAAAATTAAAAAAGGGTAGCATTAATAACTACATAAATAAAAAACACAAAAACATGATTATTTGTACAAACAAATTCATACAGATCTGATAATGCAACCAGAGAAACTCAAACTACTTCCTGGCCTCCATGTGGTATAAAAAGTGGCAGCAATGAGCTTGACCTTTAATCTATGACCACCCCAAAAACTAATCAATTCGTCTTTAAAGGGTACCTGTGGTGAATAAGTTTTAGTCGCTGTTTATAACATTACACATATAACATCAGCGGTTCCTTGGCTGAGCTACATAACCGACCCATGTCTGAAGCATTTCTTTTGTGTTCCTAAACCAACTGACGACAGGAAAGTCGAGTCGGCAAAACATTGGCTGCATAAGCCATTTTGGACCTACTGTCACGCACATCTCTGGCAGCATTCTCATCCTTAGAGTCAGTAGAATATAACGTCTCACTGCCTCCACAAGAGATCTCAACCCTGCCCAACATGTTAACGTCACTTCCGAGGAAAAACAACCGCTAACCCCTGCAGTTCAGCCCCCGCTAGTAATCCACGAGATAAACCTACACAGTTTTGTGCTTTTTATGGTCATTTATGTTAAAATATGTGTCTGTATCGCTTGAACTTATTACATACGCACAAATTACGTTGTAAGGATGACCAATACCGAACCTCTTTAAGTCAAGAGTGGACATAAGTGCAAAGTGTGAAGAAAATCCCACAAAGCATTCTCAAGATTTCGCATACATAAGAATGGTCCACATGAGGCCGCAGTGACAAAATCTATTTAGTTTATTCTTGTGTTACGGTGGATATTTGTACAAATTTTGTTGGTGGTGTCCCCCAGGACGCCATATAGGCTTAAACTGCCACTGGGGTCCAGCTGGTGTGGAGACATAAAAATCTGGTAGCTGACCAGTAGATAAAATGCAATAAACAGCTGCACAATGCACCTAATCGAACACCAAATTTCTGCACACTCTCTTACCTAATATCCTTCAAGCCCTACCTGACGGCAAGATTTTGCCCACCCTGGCACAGCTCCACCTCCTCGCCTGTCATTGTGACATAAGTGAAGGTACAGCATGGCCGACTGGGCGAGTCAGGGCTTTCGCCTGAGTGGCCCTGTGATGAGATCTCTGTGCAAAGCACCTCCAGCTCAGCCTTATCAGTAACCTGAAAAAAGCAAAGTGAAACAGGTATGTTTGTAACATGATAGTGAGTAAGGCACAGTCAGATTCATGTTAAAACATTGCGGTTAACTTTTTAATGCTGACAGGAAGTTACAGTAACTTTATAGAATCAAGAATCTGCAGCTATAATGGACACAGGCTTACAAAAACTGGACAGTCAAAGATGACAAATGAAAGGAAACAATGTGTTTCTGTTATGCTCTGGGCTCCAACTGTTAGAGAGAATGGCTGTTAAATTACGATGCTAATTTATTGTAACTGATCACCTATGATAAACCATGTAGATTTACACTGAGGGCTTACTGAATGGTTTGATGAAGAAAAAAATATGTAAATCAAATGCTATATCATTCACAGTCACTTGGTACTAACCAAGGAGAAAACCTGTAGGATATTACGCACTAATGTATTTTACAGCGCCAACCACCATCAAAACACCACCTCAAATGATAACTTGTAAAACAAAGACAGTGCCAAGGTGCCATGAAGCTGTTATGGGGGCTTGTGTTGTCCCTACAAGTACTAAAATGCTACTCTCCCCCTTTAATTTGTAACCTCACTGTATACGTCCCAACTTGGTAAGTACATGACTTAGAAGTGGAATAATTTTCAGGACAGCATTTGGTCAAAAAACTAGTTTGGATATATTTCCTTTTTTGACACTCAACTCTTTACCCAGCTCTCAGTATGATAATTTGATACTGTGTTCTTTGTAAACTTGTCTTACACTGTCGAATTTTTTGGCATAGTTGTAGGTGAGAAGGTCAGCTTCCTGTAGATCTATTTCTGGGTCGAGTCCATCACCAACTAGACCTTTCCAGAAGGAACCCTGCAGATCCAGAGGTAAAGGCACATCTGCACGGATGGCGATTCCAAGCAGCTGACCGAAGAAGTGTAGCAGCTGTTCTTCAGCATAAGTCATGGGGAAGGGTGTCAGAATGTACTTCCCCTAGAAAAATACAAATTAATGCATTTTTCTTATCCTAAAGATGTCTTGCAATAATGCAGATTAAAACAGCTCATGCAAAACAGCTCATGCAACTGTACACTGTAACCATAACGTATGCAAACTGTAATCATCACAATAACCTTCTATATACTAGTGTACAGTAAAGATTTTACACCACCACTTTTATCTAAAAGGGCTCCTAATAAAAAGAAGTGAAAACTTGCCACAATAAATATTGACTTTTTTCCTCAAAAAAGAGACTGTTATTTTTGTTATTACTATATATTGTTTGTTTGCTTATTCTCATCAATATTATACAATATTACATGAAATAAATACTTGAATAGTTGGTTTCTGATTTATCTTCATTTTGTAAAGTTGTATAAGTGTACAGATTCTCTATGAGGTTCAGGTTGGGCGAGTTTGCTGGCCAATCCAGCACAGTAATCCCACGGTCATTGAACCAGGTTTTGGTACTTTTGGCAGTGTGGGCAGGTGCCAAGTCCTGCTGGAAAATGAAGTCAGCATCTCCATAAAGCTTGTCTGCTGAAGGAAGCATGAAGTGCTCTAAAATGTCCTGGTAGACGGCTGCGTTGACTCTGGACTTAATAAAGCACAGTGGACCAACACCAGCAGATGACATGGCTCCCCAAATCAGCACAGACTGTGGAAACTTTACACTGGACTTCAAGCATCTTGGATTGTGTGCCTCTCCGTTCTTCCTCCAGACTCTGGGACCTTGGTTTCTGGGACCTTGGTTTTGCGAAATTTGCTTTCATTAGAAAAGCATCTGCAGGACACTGCTCAAGACGTTCTATGAGTCTGTTATGGCCAGCGCTTTCCTCTATGCTGTTGCATGCTGGGGCATCAGGCCGAGGGTTGCAGATGCCAAGAGACTGAACATACTGATCCGCAAGGCCAGTAACATTGTGGGGATGGAGCTGTACTCTCCATCGGAGTGTCAAAGAATGTTGTCCAAAATAAAGATATTAAACAATATTAAACAAAACCTCCCACCCACTTCACAAAATGCTGATCAGTCCAAAAACATGTTCAATGAGAGATATATACCACCTAAATGTACCACTGAACGACACGGCAAATCATTCCTACCTGTGTCCATTAAACTGTACAACTCCTCCATATAGCAACAACATGCACTGTTATACATTTGCATTTTGTACTACATTTATATTCTATGAACACTGTTTATCATATTAATAATACTGTATATTTTACTCACTGACAGGATTCATTCTGTATCTGTTTATTTGAATATTATTCATTCATTTTCTGAACCGCTTAATCTTAATTAAGGTCGCGGGAAGACTGACGCCCATGTTGATATTAGTAATTTCTAATTTTGCTAAACATTCCATCAACAACTCATTAAGTATTTCAAAAGTATGAATTCTATCACCACAATCTACAATTTCTAAAGCAGTTACTTATAATTTTAAATATTTAAATTTGAAGTTTGGTTTGACTATAATTGGAGGAAAAATCTTAAAACCTTTTAAAGGTCCCAACACTTGCTGAAGTAAAAGCGGAGCTCCCGCGTGGCCCTTGCACCACTGATAAGGAAAAAGTGTTAACCACTGATATGCTTTTGGAACGTCAAGATATTTTCTGTAATTTTCCATAGGTAATTATACCCGCCAAGCCAAATGAATATGGCTTTAAACTACTATCTCCCCATATATGAATGTGCCCATGTTGTAATAGGTGGATTCTTTCCTGAGATATGAATTTGTTTTCTTTTTCTTAATAAAGCCTATAGCGTGCGTACGTCTGTCCGTCCATCTGTCCTTCCAGAGTACATGTACACATGTGAACCCTGTGTTTTTTTTTTTTATTTTGTATTTTGAAAAAGGAAAAACATAAGAAAATATTTTTGGGAGAGCAAAATATAGAGAACAAGATAATATCTTATACTCGGGTCACGTGATGTAACAACTAATTATATAAACAACTAATTATGTTCACGTGTTATTCAAATATTATCTACACCTAAAGTTACTAAATGGTGTACTTTACATGTCAGGACTAAAATTGCGTGTTTGACTACCTCATTTTTATTCCCTTCGATAAACAAGATATTAAAATTAATCAGTTTTGATGAACATAGGATAGGTGTATGCGGTTTGAGAGTTCCCATGAAAAACTTGTCAAGTAAGAGAAATCACACAGAAGTGCCACTTTTAGGAAGTGCCCAAATCTCAATATTATAAAACAACAGCCTTTTTATTTCCCTCAAACATACAGTAAAACATAAAATGCTGAAGGCTACATACCTTGCTGCGATTACTGGCAGAACTAGGACAGGGCATAAGCAAAGATAGGACGCTGCTTTGCAGTTCCTTGCAGACTTGCCACAGAAAGTGGCGAAAAGATCCACCTATGAAAAAGTACAAGTATTTAATGTAAATATTGATTTGAATTAAGTGAACGAGGAGTGCATGAGTAATGTACTGTGTTCTGACTAGTGCCATGAACTTCCTCTCCGGTAAAGCGGATGTTGAAGGCATAGGTGGGGTCTCCTCCACTAGCTAGTTTCACACACAGCTGAGATGAAGGAACGATAGACAGCTGTCGAGCTGCCTGGCAGAAGTAGGTGTTCTCAGAGGAGTGGATCTCACCTTAAAACAGACATGCAGATTAAAAGATAATTTAAAAAATGTAAATATTGGGTAGTTATGCTGTCATCTGGAGCCCTGCAAAACTGTCCTCTAATATGACATAGGTAATGGGCACAGATTAACCTATTCATAATAATATCCATCCAGATATTCTGGAGAAATATATACAATATGTGGTAAAATTTTATGTTTTGAGCTCCTGTATTGGACTAGTTATGCCCCAATCAGCATCACGCTTTTAACACATATATTTATTTTTGTTACATTAGATTTATTCAATTTCACACTTCTTAACATAGCAAACCTGTATGTGATGGATCCTGCTCAACCATAGTGATTCTTGACATTACCACAGGGTGCTACAATATTATATGAAATATTTAAAAAGATTTGTAGCACACTGTAGCATATTCTTAACTCATAGATACTTTGTGGAGCAGTTGTGGTGTGTCTTAATGCCAGCTTATTCATTTCATATTGTTTTGTACTGGCCCCAAGACCTGTGGCAAGCCACGACTTCACTACAGCGCTGATATGATGCTTGTAAGAAACCACTACAAACTGCTTCAAGCTGTGGAAACTCACCCATATGACCATAAGGTGAATATGCTGTCTTGCTCTAAACTGTAGAGTTCATGCCACACAGCTTTTAGCCCATTGAGCTAGGATCCTAACTAGCTTTAATTACTTCCTGTCTCCATTACATAAAAAA
The DNA here is from genome assembly GCA_028564935.1 of Neosilurus hyrtlii. Lineage (NCBI taxonomy): Eukaryota > Metazoa > Chordata > Actinopteri > Siluriformes > Plotosidae > Neosilurus > Neosilurus hyrtlii. The sequence goes on from JAOUQZ010000027.1 coordinate 15,170,948, forward strand.
ATAATACTAATAAAAAATGAAGGACTGAAGGTAAACACTCCGCATACCTCCCACTATCTCTAGAGGATCCAGTGTGATCTCAGGGGCAGCATGGTCTACAGTGCGCTGCACTGTTGCATTCAGCACCTTATTCATAATGGCTACTTTGGTGTCATAGAAGATAAGTCCTGAAAGAGACATAAAATGAAATAAGCAAGAGAGATTTGAGCACAGATTTCCCTTAAACACATTGATTTTGGCTACTTAGGGTTTTTTAAACATGATTAGCAATAGACCTTTAGCTTCACACAGCAGAGCAGCAATGCCATTCTGAAAGGTATTTGTCTGCCTTAGCTCCACAAGTGGCAGAAAAAAACCCTCCAAGGTATTATTAATGGACTGCAGTAGGGCAAAGCGTAGACGCAAACTCTCAACAGGCACACCTGTAAAGATCATATTCAAGAATAAAAACCTGTTTTACTGAAATTCATCATCAATGCATATTGTTCAACAATTCAATAGAGACACTTCTAACTCAAAAGTATGTGAAATGTTCCTATTAATATGCACTATTCCTAGCGTAGGCAATCTGGCAAAATATACAGTGAAGATTATACACCACCACTTTTGTCTAAAATTCCTTCTCTATAATTTGTTGGTAAAAAATGTATTGAACAATGCTATTGTAGGCAATGAGAACCAAAAAAATAAACAAAATCACTAAAAATACCAATTTTTCAGAAAATTTTTTTAATGGGGACCAGCATGACTCAAAACAATGTTTCTACCAGTTTTCTACCTTATACATAACTTCCCTTGTGTTCGTAACACAATCTTAGGGATGTGTAGGGGTTGTAGAAAATTTTTTCTGCTTTGTGACAATGTCAATTGTAAAAAGCGCTATACAAATAAAACTAAATTGAATTGAATTAACCAATCTGCTAAAAAAAAATAAATAAATAAAGATGACTCCTAATAGTTTATGTGTTTACCAAATAGAACACGAGTTAAGATAGCAAGTCAGAGTTAGATTCATAAAAAGATGGAGTGCCATGTCTGAATATTTTTAGTGTAACCAACAGAAATGTGTTTGGTGTGTGTGAGCTCTCTGTAAAAGCAGATTGTTGAGATAATTTCATTATTCATGTAAAAACATCATACATTCCTAAATTAAAAAATTAAAAAAAACTTACTTAGCAAGCATGAAACGCGTGGATCTGCTGCGTCTGTAGGGTCCAGGTACAGTTCATGGGGGTGGAGGCGGGCAGGTGTTATAGCCAAGTGGCGACAGAGGCGATTTACATACTGGACTAGAGCAACATCCATCTCCAAGGTCCATCTCCTACTGGTCTTCTGAGCTTGCCGAGTATCAGTGCATGAGCATCTACAGAAAACCACAGAAATATGTAGCATTTACAATTATGGAAAAAAGTACACCATTCTTGATTTATATGCTTTTATTTAACAGACTAAATCAAATTCAACCTGGTTTAAAATAATAAGTACAACATGTAATTAAACTGCTTGACATTTTGCCTAACATTTGTCCCCAGAGGATACAGGTATGGAGTAGTTTGTTTTTGTCGCAATAGTAAGGTCCCTAGATCCCTACAGCTGTAAAACAAACCAATATCATCACCTGTTCACTACCATGCTTTTTGCCAGACATGGTGATGTGTATGATGACCATATATCGCCATCATAGTGTCAGCCCCACCCTAGTCATGCTGCCATGCAAAAGCAAATTTTGTCAGGAAGGGATGAAACCACCAAGAAACGTCACAGAAACATGGGATTCCTGCTGCCCGTGTCCTCCCTACGCTATGCTGTGCAATTGATGGGATAAATGACCGCCTGCTCATAGGCATCCACACAAATATCAGTGACTCAATAAATGCATTGGTAAATGGTGGAAATCACTCATCGCGCACAGTGCCAGCTTGTAGTTCCCAACCATGCTGTTACTCAGGGTGTATGAATCGTGCATTGAACCAGGAAACCTCGCCACAATATTTTTTTGTTTGTTTGTTTGTTTTTAAACCTGTCCTGTCCAGCATCATAGCAATGGCAGTCTGGTTGCAGTGTTGTGCTGAACAAATTTGCTTTTCCAAGGGGAGGTTTATGGGTATAAGGCTCCTCT
>JAOUQZ010000027.1:15191951-15219345 GCA_028564935.1 Neosilurus hyrtlii
GGGGGGCATTACTATTTTTAGACTTTTTTTCATCTGGTTGGTATGAACATAAGTGGAATTTTAGAAACAGTCTCTACAGCAGGACGTTGTTATCAACATTTTGGTCCTGGCAGGACAAAAATGTTTAAAATTTTAAACCAGCCAAATCACTGAACAGATCAACTGATTGAACCTCCTGAAGAGAAGACTGAATGGAAAAACTCAAAACAACTGAACAGGCCTGTACGAAGCAATGCCAACACGGTGTGGTCGGGAGCCAAATCTCATGTACATCCAAATTTTGGGTGGTCTTCAACCAAAAGTGGTATGTTTCAAGATGTTTAACATATATTCAGGAAATTATTTCTAAAATTCTGATATATTGTCTAGAATAACATGTGTCCAAATAATGATTATTAACAACTTTAATAAATGAGGTTTAAAGTGTGCAAATTCTACTTTGATTATCTTTAACCTTTTATATTTATTTACCTTTAAAATGTGGGAGGTTTTTTTTGGGTCACCCTGTAAGACAACTGGGCTTCAGGCTAAATCTAGAGTAAATTGCAGCTACACAGTTTGTCAAATAAAGAAAAAAAAAGTGTTTTTTATCACACGACTCATTTATGGAAGATCTCTACAATCTAAATTTATCTGATGTGATCAAAGAGTCTCTTTCCTGTCAGTGTTTCTTATTCATGTCATTTCAGGGAGTTTTATCAAATTATCAAATTCATAACTGAATCGATTTACTCTATGAAGCTGCTCTGCATTACTTGTCATTAAATAATGCTATACAAAAAATTTTAAGAACCATGAACTGAATACAAATATGCTACAAAAAAATGTTAACTGTTGTTAAACATCCTTTATTATTTTTTTTTGTGTCTCTCTATATAACCATACAAGCATAGGACTAAAATAGTATGCAATTTTTTAAGCCCTGTATCACGAGCCTTTCAACTTGGATATCATACCATAATATATAGTATTATATTATATTATTATATATTATGTTATATTATTACTACACTGGATATCATGCCCTTTCCTCTGGTATCATCACTGTAACTCATGCCCTCCTGTATCATACAGCTTAATTTTATTTAGCTTTTTTAACAGCACTGTTTAAATGTAAACAAAATCATAATCATTTAAAGTGAACAGGAAAGAAGTAGACATTTGCACATACCTGGGCTACACTCCTGTGCAACTAAGTTTAAAACCTCTACAGCAGCTGGACATTGCTGTATAAACTCCTCACAGAATGAACTGTCCTCTAGCAGCTGAGCCATAACCAGGCATGCTCTGTCACAGAAAAACACACACACACACACACAGCAAATATGAATAATTCTTCTGACATAAGAATTTTACTGATACCCTGATTTTACTGATAAATCATTTATATAATTCTGTGAAAAAACAGATTTATTAATATTGTTATTATTATTATTATCATTATTATTTTCAATTCATTGTAAACTAAGATTATTTACTGAAGATTCAAGAAACTAAATCAACCGCACCATTTGAAAAAAGGCCACTAATTTCTACAGAAATTTTTAAACAGATATGTAATTTTTCAATAATTTTATTTTTTTCAATTAAATCAGAAACAGGATATGTTTTAGTTACACACGTAAAACAATAATAAGGCAAGTTATAGAAAAACCTCCCAATTTCTTTTCAACAACTCAGACAAGGACTTAATCTTTGAGTCCAGGCTAAAAACATAATTGTTTAGTCAACATTTTGTTAAAATCTTTTTTATTTGTTTTTTTTTTCTTGTATGTAAAAGTGAATATCGGAGATAGGGATAATTCGGGGCTTGGTAAGTTTTGGGAAATTTAGACGCTTGGAAACAGCTATGATATTCACTGTTAAATCTAAACAATAAACATTTCACTAAATTGAAAGTTTCAGCTGAGTTGTACTTTCTGACCTAGTCCTTATCTCAGCCAGCAGACGCACTACAGCCATAACAGGGCTAGAGCCGTCTCCAGAGGCTGGGAGGCAGGTGTGGATGGAAAGACTGCCCTCATGTGGTAACAGCATGGACTGCACTGCCTGTACTACCTTCTCAGTGATGGACAGCTTATAAAGTGGCAAAGCCTGGAACAGAGAGAGAGGTGTTAACATGTGCAGTACTTATTTATACTTATCTGACTTTTACATAGAAAAACTTTATTATACAATAGAGGTAAAATGTAAAGATTAAAAGAAACTTGAGATTTCCGTTTGGAAGCAACAAATTTAGTTAAGTAGTCTGAGTCCCAACAAAACTTTAAATTTCACACATGAGTGTGAGTCACATGAGGGTGACTGACGTCTTGGGAATGGTTCCACCGAGCGGTAAATATTAAATAACTAACTCTGCATTTGTTTTGTTTTTTTTCCACCACTTATCTGAGTAAGGGTTGCAGCAGCAACAGTCTCTGGAGGGAAGCCCAGACACTTCTCTCCCTGGTCCCTTAACTAACTGTATTTCCAAGCTAGCCGAAAGACATAATCTCTCTAGTGTGTCCTAGGTCTGCCCCAGGGTTTCCTCCCAGACGGACATGCCTGGAACACCTCTCCAGAGAGGCATCAGGGAGGCATCCTAATCAGATGCCTGAACCACCTCAGCTGGCTCCTCTCGTTGTGAGACCCATCCAAGATATCTGCACTCCTCACTCTATCTCTAAGGCTGAGCCCAACCACCCTGCAGAGGAATGTCAATTCAGCCACTTGCATCTGCGATATCATTCTTTCAGTTACTACCCACAGCTTGTGACCATGGGTGAGGGTTGGAACATAGATGGAACAGTAAATTAGGAGCACTGCCTAACTGGACAGCTCTATATTCATCACAATGGACCGGTGTAGCACGCTGCACCAATCTCCCATGCCATTTTCCAATCACTTGTAAATAAGACCCGGAGATACTTGAACTCCCGCACATGAGGCAGCAATTATTCTCTGAATTGTAGTAGGCACGTCACCCTTTTAGGTTTGAGAACAATGGTCTCAGACATGGAGGTGCAGATCCTCATCCCAGCCCCTTCAAACTCAGATTCAAACAGAGCATTTTTGCATTGCCCCTTTGTACAATGCATTGCAAACCCAAACCTAATCAAAGAAAGCTAAGGTCATTGAATTAAAAAAAAATACTCTAAACATACAAAGATCATTAATAACAATATTAACATCACCTGAATGATCTGCAGCAAGGCAGCCCTAATAAACCACAAGCTGCAATGAACTGCATGTTGTGATATCTTACTATTTTAGCCAGGATGCACAGTTTCAGTACTTTGTGCCACAGCTCTTCTGTGGGATCAGATCATACATACTGCAACCCCTGGCAAAAATTATGCAATCACCACACTTAAAGGGTCGCCACCCTAAATTTTAACTTTCAAATCAAAAAAACAAATCACAGATATGACAGAGACCATGTTTTGTTTAATAGATTAACATTGTGCCTTCATGAAACCACAAACATTTCGAATTAAACTATTTTAATTTACGACTATTTTTCTAATAATAAATATATTATTATTATTATTATCATTATTATCATCTAATATAGAAAAGGATTAGGGAATCAGTCAATGTTAAAAAAAAAAATGAAAAGAAAGCCTTCTAAACCTCCTGCTACACTGAAAATGTGTATATCTTTCTAATCGGGTGGTCTTTACTTTCATTTTCAATGTTACAATCTGTTCAAATGCGTTAGATATATTACATTAGCCTGTTTAAAAAGGCCACCATTTAGGACATGAAGGTATCAGTTTCAATAAGACAAGATAAAGGACATAAGAGTATACAGGCTTTAAACTAACAAATCAGATACAAACTGGTGAAATAAAATAATAGCTCAGAATATTTGATATATTATTGAGATCTAGACTGATTGCTAGCTTTATTATCAAGTTGATGTCCATTTTCTGAAGAAAGCTTCAACAGTGCATTGAGGACAACAATGTCCAAGGCCAAGCTTCTCTCTCTTAACTCTTTCTCTCAATTAATATGACAGCTCCAAAGGATTTCTCCGTTTACCATGTATAAAACATTACTATCATTCACTTGTGCTAATCCCTGGGTTCATGTCTTACCTCTGACCGTGATGTTGAGAGGCGTGAGATGGATACAGTCAAGGTGTCCGTGGCTTTACACTCACGGCGATAATCGCAGGAGGGAAACTTGACCGTAGCAATTCCTTCCTGCTCATTAATGGAAATGACCACTCCGAAACTGTCCTGTAATCCCTTACCTACGACCTATAATTAACACACAAATTCATCGTTATATAATTTTGTATATTGTATAACAATTGTATTATTTAAAATATTGAACAGGTGATCCGAGGTTCTGCTATTTTATACCACTGTAAGGTCTAACCTGAACCTCCGATCCAATTTTGATGGTCTCTTTGAAGCCACCCAGAGCACACAAGGCTGCTACTGCCTGTCGGCTGATGGCTTGCAGCTTGGCCAGATCCCTGCTATTGCTAGTTCCACTGTCCAAGATATTTTCTGCATATTTACCCAACTGAGGTATGTACATCAGGGCTCTGGACAAGACCTGAGTCATGTGAGAGATTGTATGAGAGCAGGCATGAGAAGGAGAGCAAGATATCGAACATGTTTTAACAATAAATATCTTAAGTGGAAAATGTTAAAAATGGTTCTGAACATCTAACAGTTCTGTTACAACACATTATATTAAAATAAGTGCCAACCTTTTCCGCTATAGTTGTCCATATCTGTGCAGTGTTTGACTCTGGTGCTGTAAGAAGACTGTGCAGCAAAGCAATGACTTCAGCAGCCATGCTGTTTGCTACATGACCACTGATAAATGGACGGACTGGGTCAGACCTGAGGTGAGAAAAAGTAGAAGAGCAAAATATATGGTTCCAAAGATTACATGCTTTGCACAGAATAAAGTTCCTTGTTCTGAATACTCTATAGTATAACTAAAATGCTCTTAGAGCTCATCATATACCATGTTTTTATTATTACTATCATCATTACATATAATAATAATGCATAGTGCACAACTGTCATAACAGTACATACATAACATAACATAATGTCCTGTGTAATGACACAGGACATTTTTATACTAATGCAGGCCAAAGAAATTATTTCACCCTTAAAGGTTCATCATTAAAGAGTAGCCCAACAGCAGTTCTATATGAGCAAGCCATGAAGCAAATGATGTCTGACCTTATATATTACTAAATGTTTTTTTTTTTTACCTGGACAGTTCTGCATTCCTGTCTCTGCATACTGCACTCTGGGCACTTTTCTTCTTGTCTCCAGTTGCATTTCCCCCTGAAGTCTCTTGAATTAAAGTTTCCACTGGAGGCCCCACACTCACAATAAGCCCTGACTGTGCCCACTTAATTGCCTTACGCAGAGCTGCTGATGCTTCTTCCGTAACCACCTCACAGCAACCAGACTTTAAGGAGAAAATTAAGATGTGAATTCCAATAAAAGTTAATATGTAAAAATCCAATAACAGTACCTTAATAAAGTAAGCTTTCATTACTGAAAACAACAGCAGTTAAGTATAAATGCTTTTTTTCCCCCAGCAGATGAATAGTTCACTTTTAAATATTGTATTTAACTGTAATCATGCAGGCAGAATTTACCTTGGTCATGTCTCTGTCCATTTTTACCACCTTGTCCATGTTGGCTCCAGCACCAAGTCTAAAAGGACGACCTTCAGAGCTACTGCAAAGCCATAACACAAAATTGAAACCTTCAAATATAGATTATTGTGGATCCATAACCCTGCACTGGCATGTCTGTCATGTACTGTATTGAACCTGCCCTCAAAATGTAAATAAAACAAATCCAAGTGCTTTCTTTCTTGATGACTTTTTATGCTTTTTATTCTGTATATTTTACATGTAACCTCCATTTAATTGTCTCGAGGCTAGCAGGTCCGGTTGAATTAACTGCTCAGCTTATGGGACAGCTGCTACTTCAGCTTGCACTATTGGTCTGAAGCTAAAACACGGACATGTGTGCGTGAGATAGCGGAGCGTGGAGCTGCGTGTAAAAACCTGCGCTTTCCTCTGTGATGCGTTCATTCCATGACAAATTGGTCCATAATTACCTGAAAGAGGTCTTTAATAATTAAACCTGGGGATTTCTTATTTTGGACACATGTAACAGACTAGAAAACCTTTCCGACTCATACTGATAAGGGCCAATCCCAGTTTATATCAGAGAAGAGATTATGTGGGAAATCCACGTTGAAAAAGTGATTTCAAGAAAAGTGAATAAAAAATAAATAAATACTGTATAGCCTATATATTTCCATTATGTCCCCTGCAGTACATCGCAAAGAATCGGGCACATTGTAGCGCAAATGGAACAGATCTGAGATGCGTGTTCCTCTGTGTGATGTGAAGAGCAGCTTGAGCAGTAAGTACACTGGAACAACCACTTATATTTAGAAATAATATTACATTTTTATAATATGTGTGATATGGCAAGAGGCACGTAGGAAATATGTGGGTTTTTTTCTTTTGAAAACAAAAATATAAATAGAGGAGCACAGGATTCCTCCCGGTTGCCTGTTTATAGAAGGGGCGGATTCACTCGACCTGTGCATAATTTCGGGGGGTTTTCTTTGTAAAAATGGGATGGATTCGCATGACGTGTCATAATATTATGGGTTTTTCTTTGTAAAAGGGGGCAGATTCACATCATGTGTCATAATTTCAGGGGGTTTAATTTGTAAAAGGGGGCAGATTCACATGACGTGTGCAAAAAACAGTCGCTTGAACCATTCAAAAATGAGCAAAAAGAACCAAACTTCTTCCGAGGCTGTTCGCTTGTATTCGAGTCACTCTGAATTCACACCAAATTTTGTTCATGTACAAAACTTCTTTACAAGACCACAAATATGGACCATTTACCTCGAATTCAACCGAGTACCTCCGAACATATGCAAGTTCCAGTTCGAATATATATATTGATACATATATATATCCAGTTCGAATATATTTATATCAATTAATAAAATAAATTCGCTTCTACATTCGGACATGATTGCTTACATGTGATTCAGGTCTCAAGATAAAAAAAGCTTATTGATAAATATCAACAACTACATTGTGCATAAAATATGAAACATCACTATGTGACTGTCAGAGTAATGATTAGGGGACCTTTTGTCCACACACGGCTTCTGTCGTGAATTGTTCCAGTGAGTGGTGGGTACAGAACTAGCGTGTTTCCCCGATAAAAAGACCTACCCTTTCTTCTGCAGAACGTTCCAAAATAAGCCCTACCCCGGAAATAAGACCTAGCTAAATCCATATTTTGTCCACTCCCTCCCCTCATTTTCTGTGAATGCATGCGCACCAGCTCCATTTACAGCAGTGTCGCGGAGGAGAGACAGAACAAGAGGAAGAAAAAAAAACCCCCCGTTAATTAAAGTATTGTACAGCAGGACTGAGGGGCATGATGGGGATAAAAGCAGGACTGGGACATTTTATTTACCGGTATTATCTTCGATCTTCTGCCTATTATCTAGGCAGAGTTTTGTGTTCACACCCACCTGTTTATTGAAATTGTTGTTAATGTTAATTAAAATAAGACCTACCCCCAAAATAAGCGCTATGGTGTTTTTTGAACCAGTAAAAACAAAAAGACTGTGTCTTATTATCGGGGAAACACAGTAGCTTTTAGCCTAGCTTTGACATGGATGAGGAAAAAAAAAATACAGCCAGCGCCGTCTTCACTGTAGGAAAATGTTTGCACTTCGAATTCTCCAGGTAAGAAGAAGCTTGACATGACATGCCGTGTGCAAAATGTGCAAAATAAAAGTCAAGTATTTCGGGAACACTTCAAATCCCTGAGCGCACATCTTACACCATCACCCGGAGCTAAAGGAACCGGAGCAGCAGCACGACCAACTCCTGACCAACAGACCTACATTTTTCACTAAACTCCCAACCAACTCTGAATGAGCAAAGCGGATCAGTACATCTACAAAACCAGTCTCTTATAGAAGAGTTGTTCCTAGCTTATAGAAGAATATAGTTACTCATGAAATTGGCTCTCTTTGTTTGTGATGGTTATGAATCAAACATCGGTTTGAATCAAGAATCGATTCTGAATCGATTCGTCACCCCAAGAATCGGAATCGAATTGAATCGTGAGTTGTTGTTCGATTCACATCCCTAGTAATGATGTGTCTTTATAAAGCTGTTGTTTTCTGAACACCTTACTGCTGGAGTTTCAAGTAAAATCTTGTCTGTCTCCTATTTACCTAAGTAATGGCTGAAGTACTTCATGGGAAGACTGGTCTTCTCTTTTGTGTATAAAGATGGAGAGTTTGCCATCCACTGCTTCTTCCTCTTCTCCGCCATCTTTGTCTGTCTTGACATTGCCCATGGTGCCAGCCCAGATTAATCTGTTATCCAGCTCAGAGGAAGCAGGAGAAAGCAAGGTCTGGCTGCCTAAGAGTAACAGAAACATTGTAACCAACAATACAACAGTACAGTGTGGCTTAAAAGTTTGTGAACCATTAGGAATTTCTCTCTTTCTGGCCAAACATGAACTAAAGCATCATCAGATTTTCACACAAGTTACAAAAGTAGATAAAGAAAATGAAATACTATTATACATTGGCATTTATTTTTAAGGAACATTATGCTGGATTGCATACATAACAGCAATAAAACATTTCCAATAACTGTTGATTAGTGTTACACATCATTTAGTCCACTCCTCTGTACAGAACAGGTTTAACTTTGGAATGTTGTTTGGTTTCCTCATATTACCTACTCACACTTTTCCACTGCATTAAGTGGTCAGGACTTTGATTTGGCCATTACAAAACACTTTATTCTTCAAAATTCATTAGTAGAACAACTTGTGGGTTTAAGGCAAATTTTCTTGCTGCATGACAAAATTTCTCTTGAGATTCAGATAAAGAGTGATGCCCTGACATTTTCCTTCAGAGTTTACAAATATAAATCAGGATTCAGTGTTGCATTAATAATAGCAAGCCATCCTGGCACAGAGGCAGAAAAACAGGCTAGAACCATAAAACCACCGGCATGTTTCACAAATCAGATAAGGTACTTATGCTAGAATGCCTTCTCCTTTCAGTTGATTAGAATTTTCCCTGTGTTCCTTCGTTACCCCAAAGGTTTTTACATGCCTTGTTCTTGGAATGACCTGTTTGTTGTTTCTGGAAAGGTTAACTATGATGATAAATTTCTCCAACCGTTTGACTCTGAATTGAATCCACTCTTTAGGGATAAAACAGGGTATAAGCGTATATACAGGTAAGTATACATAAACCTATCGTTACAGCCATGTTATAGCCAGAACAGCTGCAACCGAGTTTGCTGGACACTTTTATATTGGGAAAGCAAAAGATTTAAAGGAAAAAACTAAGTCAACAGTATAAATTATGAAAAAGCTCACAAAGATATCAAACATTAGAAAATGTTACTTGGCAATATTCAAAACCTGGTCAGTAAATTAAAGAAAGTGGGTTGTTTTTTTGAGAAACCAAGACAAGACCTCAAGAAGGATTCTGAGATAACTACCAGGAAAACAGTCCAAAGTGTACAAAGAAAATCCAACAAGCAATTTCTTTACAAATAAAGAAGCAAGGGGTGGAAAATTACACCTGCACATCCATAGAACTTTTTGGTGAAAATCGTTAATGATATTTTTGAGAGCGTGAACAAGGACTATGAAGACAACTACACCATACCTAACATGAAGTATGGAGATACATGTAAGCTATACAATGGCATAGAAATGTTGGTCAAAACGGATGGCAAGTTAAATGCTAAAGATTATCTGAATGCTTTCATCAGCTTTAAATGGGGAACACTGGACTTTTGGACTTTCCAAAATGTTAACCATTTATAGCACAAAGCCTTTAATAGATGCAGTGGAAGAAAATGAAGATTCAGGAACTTATGCTATTTTCATCAATTATGCTATTAATGTTATTATCAATACAAAGGATGAAAATTTTTGTGATGATAACTTATCTGATTACCATTAGCAAATCAAACCAGCAAGTTTTGAATGACAACTCAGAATTTTTGAAAATGGTAAACATTAAATTCTTCCAGATGTTTTTGTGTATTTTGAAAACTTTCAAGCATCGGATAAGATATTTGCTACATAATGTCTGTCCCTTACCTGGCACCACATAATCCGCAAGTTTAGCCAGCAGAAGTGCTACAATGCGGGACGCAGGGTCACTGGCATCATCTTGTTCAGTGTTTATGGCATTGATGAAGTAGCTCCAAGGAGGCAATGCTACATTGCCACAGTCTTCCACACTCATAAGAGGAAGAGCAGCCCTGCACAGTTGCAGTATAATCAAAACTAGTTTAGGGGAAGGACGTTGGTCCAGGAGCAGTGAAAGCAGCTTGGAAACGCAGGCTGGCTGGCTCAGAATTGCTTTGCCTATATTGCTCCTGAAAAGGATAAAAAGGGGTAGCATTGTGAAACCACAAAAATGTTTTTTTAATGCATTACATGTTACTGCAACAAATGCTAGTCATGCAGTCCCCACTGAAAGTACGAGAATACAATGGATAATTCTTTTGTTTTTGCTGAGTTTGAGGTCAAAATACGAATTTGACATGGTAGATCAGAATTTAAGCTCTGTTATATCTAAATACTATGACATGATAAAAATGAATTTTGACTGGTACTGTATGTTATAGAATGAGTGGCTGTGTCCAGACTCTCCATTTCTGAATTCCAATCTTTGGTAATAGCCATGGAAAGTGAAGTATGTGGGAATGTGACAGTCTCCTCCACCAAGGGTGAAAAAAGAATGGGGATGAGAAAAAAGAAGAAAAAGAAAAAGGGAAGAAAAATACAGGGGTACACCCACAATTAAAAATGCAGAGACCTCAGAACACCCTCCCACACACACCTCATCCTGCACATCAAATGTCCTCATCCATAGTGGTCTGTATAACTTTGCTACAGGTGGACATACTGGAGAAAAGGTTTTTTCAGTGCAAACAGTTTAGAATTGATTAAAAAGAGATTATTAACAAACGCTGCCTGAAGCTCAACTTTAAATATCGCAGTGACCTCTTCACAAAGAAAGGAGAGAAGCTAAGTCCTGATCGCAACAAAGTTTCCAGGGGAAAGAAGTGAACCGGGTGCCTCAGGTGGTGGAAAGGATCCTCTGTGGGGTGGGGAGATGCTGTGTGTGGTAGGCTGCAGGTGATTAAACATAGGTGGTACTGAAAGTGTCAAAAAATCCCAAACTGAACTCTTATAAAAGAATATACAAAAGTTTTAGCCCATAGGAATAATAAAAAGTGCCTAGATGTAGTACAAAAAAATGAGCCTTGGAGAAGATCCCAATGTTGCAACCTACACTAATATTAGCCAAAGCCAAAAGATAAACAAAGTGCCATTGACGACAGAACCCTAAAGTTTAGGTGGAAAAAGATACAGCCAAAGGAAGCTACAGTACAAACCTGACAAGCATCACAAACAAAAAATGCAAGTTTGGTTAGTTCAGTGGGATATGCCACCAAATACTAAAGTACTAAATGTTGCAAAAAAATGCTCCAGAGCGACTTACTATACATAACTATAATAAAGTACAAACATTACATAAGGAACACAAGCCTGTTGTCAGTGGCTATCTTGTCATGTACATAAAAGTGGTATTAGCACAATTTTTAAAGTAAGATGTCCTTAAATAGTAACTTAATTTACCTAGACAGGTCATTCAGGAGACTAAGCACATCTTGTAGAGCATCGTTTCCAGCTGCTTGGTTACCAGAGCATTCTGTAGCTCTTGCTAGGTGATTGGTCAACAGACTTGATACCTGCCGGGCTAATCCTGAATGCACTGCATCTGAAGAACAGCCTAAAAAATAAATTGTAAAAATGAAAAATTTAAAATAAAAACACTATTGATCTAGCAACCCCAGTATGAAAACAAATAAATTTTACTTTGAACAAATCATTTCCTGATTTTAACACAAATAAAATACTGCAGCATGACCTGAAGAGAGTTCCTTTGTAAAGGTAATTATTGAACAGAAACGTTTTTGTTAAGTGGAATGGTCCACAAGCTCTCCTCCTTTCTGTCCCAGTCTTAGTGTAATATCCCAGTGTAATCTTATATAATGTGCAGCTGACTAAAGGTTGTTTCATCTCTTCTGAAATTTAACATTAAGAAATAACTTTTTTTTTTTTTTTAAAACAACTCTCTGTATCTTCCAATTGAACTGGTCTATACAGTCTGTAACAAACATGTTCAGGTCCATAAATTCATCCAGCCTGAAAAATCTTCTACATCAGTTGTACGGTATGCTTTTAGTACACTGTTGCTTGCCGCAATATAATGTACCTTCCACATTCTCCCATTCAATGCAGCGATTGGCAAGTACTTGGAAAGCAGCCCAGGCCATCGTCGCAACTTTTTGTTTCTTGGTTTGTTTCTCATTGGAACTGCAGTCTCTCTGGCTACTAAGGCTACAAAGCTGGTCCATCAACTGAACCAGGCCGCTGCGTACCAGACATTGCTCTTCACTCCTAAAAATGCAAAGAAATATTTAATATGTAAACTGTGAACCATGATGGGATAAGGCCTCAAATGTTCAGTGTTTAGTTTGTGTTTTTTGTTTTTGCATGTCAATAATTTAAAAACTGTGCACATACATGCAAATGTGCCTACATGAGAGATGAAATAGTTTATATCGTGAGCATGTAAAATTATTGTGGTGATCACTATTATCAGTATTTTAAACTGTTCAAAAATGACAGATTTTCGAAAAACAACAAATAAAATTAACAGCACTATGCACTTATAGTGTACTGAAACATTTAAATAATAACACTTCAGTGTCCATTAAGATTAAAGTTTTATTACAGTCTAGGGGTAATGTCCAGGATAATGTGAAAGGGCAGCTTTATTACATTGTAAAATATGTACAAAGAAACATGTAAAAATGAACAGGAGATATAGTTAACTTGGAAAGCTATGAAATCCAAATCAACATTTAGCTGCAAGAAGGCAGCTAATGTTACTTTCCGTTTTATACAATTTATAATCCAATTAATGACAACCTACAAACTGCTCACATTTAATTAGTTAAAAATATAATCTTCATATATATAATTTCTTCATAATAGTTGCGTCAAATGTAGATATGAAAATATAATTTGTAAAAAATGTTTTTTTAATTTATTAGCAAAATGACTTAACTCTTAAGTAATTTTTTCCCTCTACTTGTAGATAAGTTAATTATTATAATTATTATAATAATACTTTTTTACAATTTATTTTTCACTTGTGCCGGTTTAAGAGCCCTCACAAGAATTACTTTGTGCCCAGACTGTCTCTTTGTACACAAATTGCAAATAAAGGTTTAGAATCTTATACTGCTGATGTTATCTTATTGATAAAGACCTCAAAGGACTTCCTTAAGTCACTTTAAATAATGGTGTCCGCCAAATGCCATAAATGTGAATAAAACGAAACCTTTTGGCCCAGCTTAAGCTGCCGACCATACAGTATTACCTAACATTTGTCTCAAGAATATACTTCTATAAAGTGGGGATGATCATTATCTCATTTGATGAGTTTTAGCTAAATAATTTGAATATCCAGTCAATGGATGTTGTGTATTTCTAATACCTAAAAGTTTCTGTATGTTTTAACATGACTTTACTGGGATTGCAATGTTATAAGCATATTTATTTAAGGAAATGGGTCAGGTTTTTCAAGACTTTTATCTGCTAGTGTAAAAGCTTGTTGTTTTAATAACTGAGAAATTGTTTATTAATCCTTAAAATAATTTAGTTAATGAACTATATATGTATATCATCTTGTGAGAAAGCAAATATCAAATTTTTGTAACAGCCAAGTTAACAAATACACTGAGACAACAGACCCCTTGTGCAACTGTAACAAAACATTTGTGGTAACTGTCCTGCAAATCAGCTCGAAGGTATTTCAGTCCATTCCTCTGTACTTAAACAAGGTATAACTTTGGGATGTTTGTTGGGTTTTCTCACAAAAACTACTTACACAACATTTCTATTTGATTTATGTCAGGACTTTGACTTGGCCATTTTTTTAAAAATTGCATTTATTCTTCTTTAACCATTCTTTAGTAGAACAACCTTTGTCTTTAGGGTTGTTGTCTTGCGACATCACCCACTTTCTATCGAGATTCAGTTCACAGACAATTGTTTCTTTTTCAATTTGCTAGTATAATTTAAATTTTAGTGTTTCATCAATAATGACAAAATGCACTTCCCCAGATGTGGCAAAACAAGCCCACACTATGATACCAGCACCACCACATTTCACAGACGTAATAATGTTGTTCTAATGAAATGCAGTCTTTCGCTTCTACAAACAAAACTTCTTATTAAAAACACAAAAAATCTATTTAAGTCCCATCCATCCACAAACTTTTCCCAGTGAATTTCTGGTTTGGATCATATTTATGTGGAAATATAAAAAATATGAAGGTTTCACAAACTTTCAAGCACCACTGTATATAATTTCTTTATGTAAATGAATGGCAGACAACATGGGCAATTCTAATTTAATTCAATCCAATTAACAGCTCTTCATTACTTGAAGTGGGTGTGGCAGAGAAGGAAAGCATTAAAATGCGCAGCACAGAGGGGTCATTCAGGACCAGGTTTGGAATCCTGTGGTTTGGATAAGCCTACTCTCTAACTATATCAGAGTTGATTGCTTGCCTGGTGTACGGGATGGTGCACAGAAGGCCGATGCTGTTGGCACAGGCAATAGGATAGCGGGCACAGAGAGACACAACTGAAGTCATAGTCTGTCCAAAGGCCTCCTGAACCTGTCCCACCATGCCACCGCAGGTCAGCTCCTCAATCCTAAAAGCAGGCATCAAAAAAAAGAATAAGCGGAAAATTAACAGATTCATAAAAACTCTAAAAAAAAAAAAAAATAACAGCTAAAATTGGAATAATGAAATAGATGAAAAATGGGAAGAAAAAAAAAGTCAATGCTTAATATATATGTTCTTACCATCAAACACTTTTTAAATTGTATTGCTTTCATGGAATAACTCTAGAAGAAATAAAAAAGCTGGCTGTCTAGCGTTAGAATGCTAACCATAAGCGAGCTGGTTAGAAGGGAGTCTCGCCAGCTAACTGCACTTCTGGTTGCAATGCTGTCTCCCACAGTTACTGGTATCAGGTGACACTGAGGACCTGTTTCTTACACTAGGACAATAAAGTTGCATGATGGGGGGGGGGATTTATATTTCTTATAAAACATACATTCTTACAATCAAATACATACATTTCGAATGTTGTTGTTTTTCGTAAAATAAGTCTCGAATGAACAGAACCAGCATTGGTGGGTAAATTAGCACAAGTCATGAATATGGATATGACGTAATATCCAAGTAGTAAAGAAGCCAATCAGACTGTGTGATTGCACTTATATAGTGGGTGAGTATATAATAATCAGCAACCGATCTATTAAGAATGAGTTGAATATCTGTTTTAGTGCATACTATACAGCAGTGACAGCTGGCAGCCTGTCAAACAGGGGAAGCACAATTTAGGCCTTCATCATAAAATTTTGCCTACATTAGAAAATTTTTAATTATTACATCGTGTTATTCAAATATACATTTTTACGTAAGCCCTGTCAAAGTCAAATCCACAAACCTAGTGTTGGCCAAACACCCTGAGATGGTTTCATTAAAAAGCTAGCAGTACTCTCAGTCTCGCATATAGTCTGCCATTCTACACAGCTAGTGAGCAAAGTTTGCTAAATGAACAGACATTACTAAACTAAAACAGGGACTAATGATTTACAACACAATTATGTACAAATCTAAATAGAAAGCTATATTGTTAACAAAAACAATCTACAAGCAGGAAATTGTTTTCTTAATATCAATACACAATGAAATGCCCAAAGAGCTTGCAGCATCACAACTCTACCGCAAGGTAAACATACCTGGGCCCACCCTGCAGCACCATGGTGACAGGACCCACCAAGTGGGTTACTCCCCCGACTCGAACGGCAGTGGTGAGGAGCTCTCTCATGTGAATCAGAGCCTGCTTCCTGGTACACCCTCTTCTCCAGCGAGTCTGAGCTGCTGCCAGAAAATTTCTACTAGAAACCTATACAGGATTAAGATTATTATTGCTATTTTAGCATCTTAGCTGAAACTAGTGCTAGACAATTTATAAATGCTATAATATGCAACAAACTCTAGATCAGCTTTTTTTTAATCTAACACACCATTTCTCAGAAACAACGGATGTTACAACAGATTAAAATTACTACAATTAATTCAACCTAAGAGTTTTGAAGACAACATGGAGGCATTTTTTTCCAAAGATGAATGGTACAAATTGTTCAAAATACTCACTGCATGGTCAGGGCTGGTCCCTATGAAAGCAAATAGTTGTCCTAGCAGCACACTGTAGGTTGGTTTATCACTGCTGTCCTCAGCTGCCAGAGATTGTAGCAGTGTAAAAGAACTACTTCGGTTACCAGTAGGATGAGGGCGTCTCCTACATAATAGAAAATATTATACACAACACAGCACAAAATTTGGGCCCTCGATTAATTAATATCAATGAATTATAACTCAGTTCATGGCAAATTTTGTTTCAGATTTCCTCAAACCACTTCACAACCCCAATTTCAAAAAGGGTGTGACACCATGTAAAAAAAACAAAAAAACATTAAGCCAACTCTGGGCGAGGACAGAATACACCCTAAACAGCTGATCAGGCCATCGCAGGGACTCTTTACCAACGTCGGAAATGGGTAATTTACATGCCTCTCACCTCTTCTCTAGTACTGCGATGATCACAGTTCAATTTCTGCACTTTGACAA
Organism: Neosilurus hyrtlii; assembly: GCA_028564935.1. Lineage (NCBI taxonomy): Eukaryota > Metazoa > Chordata > Actinopteri > Siluriformes > Plotosidae > Neosilurus > Neosilurus hyrtlii. The sequence continues at coordinate 15,208,807 of JAOUQZ010000027.1, forward strand.
TTGGTTGGCTTAAACCCAACTAAGAAACGTACATATATGTAGTATACATCACGCATACATAAAGACCTACAACTCATACTGAGCAGATGCTCTTTTCTAGTAATTGTCAAGTGTCAACTATACAGTAAATAAAAACAACCCACCTCTGTGTTGTATGTGTGAATTCCAGATCTTGGTTTGCTATCATTTCCAGGTCAGAAGGAGCAGACATACTGCGCAGGAAAACTGGCTGCTTCACTATACCAGTCTTGGTATCTGACATCAATTTACCGGCTGGAAAAATTAGTACAGTTCAGGGATTAAAATCAGCATTTTTACTGTAATACAGATCCAAAAATATAATAATTTGGGCTTGGTTAAAACTAATCATAAGTTTACACTTCAGGTGGAGCCAACATCCAAGACGGCCACACAGAGGAGACTGCTGCTGACCTAACTAACCTTTGAAATAAGCTGTTAATTTATATAAAATACAGAAATAAGTGTATAACATGAACAAGAATGCAGAAATAAAAACAGAATGGCAAGTCAGCCTTACAGAAAAAAAAAGAATTGTGTAGGAATAAAAGGTAGGCTCGGGTTACATGTGAGAGATAGTATGTCGAAAAAGTTCAATATGTTGTGTGTACATATGCCATTCAAAACCTTATATTGGTACCCTAAAGTGAATTTCATCTTATATCATAATACTTGTCAGTGAATAATTTTTGCTATACAATAAAATTGCCAATCAAAAGTTTAAAAGGTTCTGTTTGTGTACAGGGAAGTGTGAATTACCTGGTGAGCTTGTAGGTGTTGTGGTTAGGCTCCCACAGTGTGGTGAAATCGTGACATGCAGCAGTAGCTCTGAGCGATTCATTAAGCTCTTTAATAGAGCTCTGGTCTTTGCCAGAGGAACACCATACCTGGAGTGCTTCATAGAACTAACCTCCTGAAAGAAATTCTCCCTAATGCATACACACACACACACACACAATTTTTTTTATCATGGGTAATTTCACAAAGCTGACTTAAGTCCAAATCAAAAAAGGGAGCTGGGTTGGAGAAATCAAGCAGCAATGATATGAGATACTAGATTTCACACATTATGAACGTATTAAAAGAAAATCATTTGCCATGTTATTGAGAAGTACTTTATGAGAGGTTCATGTTACCAACAACCTGTCTACACCCACTTTCAAATCTGTTGTTATCATGGTAAAAATGGGAGAGGAATATATGCCAGGATATGATAAACAATTACAGATTAAACCATTAAGATTCAATGAAAAAGGATTAATATTCAATGATAACCTTCAAATAAATTTGAATAATCTTAAAAATATCTGTATACTTAATTTCTACAGAGCTAGAAATGTACTGTACTTTATACTCCTTATTTACTTTAAATTAAATGGATCAGTCTTTATTTAACATTGCTTTAAAATTATTCATATTATTTATAATTATTCATAGTCTTTAACATACAAACTTAGATCATAACAAGGAATTAAAAAGCTGAATTTTTTTTTATGGTTGTCAGACCAATGTACACACAGTGCATACAGAAGATTTGATCATCCCATTCACGCTTCTACATCTTCTTTTCATAAGCTTTGATCAAATATTATGGAAATTCATTATAATGTTTGCAACAATCTACCAATAAACTGTTTCTGCAAAGAGAGTTCAGTACATTTATATATGTTTCCGTTTTACTGAACATTTGGCAAAAGTCCCATTATTTATTGGAGGTCTTTCTAACATTAACATTAGAAATATTCAAATTGCCAACTTAAATGCAACACGGTGTTTCACCACATAGTGGTGCTTGTTGGTGGCATGCAGCTGAAAAAGCACTTAGGTCAAGGGCATAATCTGCATAGGTCAGATTTACATAAAACATAACTCCCTAAACTGTGCTTAAGTCATAAACATAAGTTAAGGGAAGAGCCTACATGGACTGATAACAGTGTAACTGAACACTGAAATGAAAGACATGTATTTAGTGTAAATAAAACAAATGAGTGGTGGGGAGAAATGAAAAATGCTTTGTGAAGTGTGAATTGAAAAGCCACAGCACATTAACTGATTTTATCTTAAATGACTCATATCTCCACTGAAACACAATTTCAATAAGAAAGAATGTGATTTGATTTTCTTTAAAAAGGGAAACTTTTTTACCTTAATGCAATCACAGCATTTTCTACATCACTCCAGTCTAATGGAACCTCTTTCAGAGAACACAGTAGTTCAAGCTCCTTCATTTTGCTCTGTAAAGACAAAAAAACAAAAAAAATACATTCTTCAATACTGCCTTTCCCAAACCTAGGGTCACAATGAAAAATGGCAAGTCAAAAGTATTTTCCCCTTCATAGAAGCTTTAAAGCAACACTGGCCTGCAAAATCAGGCATGTTTTTGTTCAAGCATGTTGCATGGGAATTTGCTTTCATGTCTGTTAACAAATAATATGTTGTCAGTGTTACTGCTCATTTATATTCCCTTTATGTATAAAAATAAAGACATCCATTTCAAATATTTTAACCAACACCATCCACATAATTCTGTACACGTCATATAAAGAAGCAAAACCAGGGCATTACTGCAGAGACGGCAGTAGTCTGTGAGGCTGTTGTTAGGTAAAATCTGTCACAAACTCTTCATTTTCTTTTATTTCTGTTCTTTTCTGCCTTCCGTAAACAAAGACTCACATGCCTTTGTGCCTGCACAGATGAATGTGTTCTGACTAGCCACACTGCTACATATGAACACACTCTAACTGGCCAATCCCATGTGAACTGCACATAGCGCTTTTTTTAACTAATCAATCCAGTGTTGCCTTACCACAATGACTGTGTATAATATTCCTGAAATTTGTCTAGTAAATCAGAGGACTGCAGAACAATGCTTGTGTAAGCATTGAGTGGAGGTAGTGATCAGGGATATCTGATGCTGAGTTTAAGAGAGTTTTTGTCTGCATGCAGTTGAGTCTTTTTCTCTTAGTATACATTGGACACAAAATCTAAAGTGTAAACCTAACTGTCATTAAATGCATTTCACCATATAGAGAGAATATTGCCAATATTATCAGTGAGAGACACTGATGCCTGTCATTTTCTGCCACTGTGAATGAGCCACTAATGTTTCAGATACAGAGAGAATTCCAGTGTCATCTGAATAACACATTACCAGATAAAATTGATTCTTCAAATTCCTTAAATAAAACAGACTAATGATGGCAATAAGGGTGTAATCATACTAGATGAACTGTCGCATTCCCATTTACCATTCAAAGATTGCTTTGCATTAGTGATGTAAGGTAAGTCTGTTGGGCTTTTACACCCGAGCTTAACGGAACATTTGCTTTAGTGGTGATGACTGTTTACTTGGAGTGGGTGGAAGAGGAGCATGGAAGCAGTTAGTTGGGCTTGTACACAGTGTTATCTGTATGGTTATCTACATGGAACTTGACAGATATGATTCTTTGGAGAATATAAAGATTAATACGGGGTCTTGTTCTCACCCTACTGATAAATATAAATTGTAGTCAGTAAGTGAAGCTGCAAATTCATACTTGAGCATCAGCTGCTTCCATAAAAATCATCTTGTGCATGCAGCAAACTTTACTGAAAATTACTTTTCTGCATGATTGATAAATCTGTGATCTTGGACAGCCATGTGTTACTGTATCCAAAATGACTCCAAAGTTTAAATATAAACACTCATGAACTACAGTGTGGCACAAAGAGTGGCATTGTGACTGCATTACTGCATTCAGAACTGATGATTAAACGTGATATGAGCACAGGGCAACAAGGGGAAGGGAGGGAGAAAAACTGCTCTGAGAAGTGATAAAATGCAATCTTTCCCAATGTGAGCACATCATAAATAGAGGCAAAGAAAATGTTTCATGTTTAAAGATGGATTGACCTGTCGTTACCTCAAAAAAGTGGTAGTCATGAAAGAATGGTGTGTTATTTTCGAGTTTGCCCTGCTGAGCCTCATCAACCTCATTCTGCCATTTTTGTTCCAGCTCAGCCACACTCTGAAAAACAAACAAAAAACATTGTCATACTCAACAATCTGATGCCTATTTTGACAAATTTGTCAAATGTACATGTACATGAACGTGGCCTGCAGAAAATCTGACAGCATGCTTCACACTCTCTACTCAAACATCTTTATTACCATTTTAGCCCGAACAAATCAACCATACTGATTAAATCGCCTTTTTCAAAGCACCAAAGAGGACTGCTCTTTTAAACCAAGCTCACACAGTGCCATGAAAAAGTGCTCGCCCCTGTTTCCTAACTGAATTCCAGAAATTCTGCACAGTTTTAAAATTACACTTAGTCTCATCTAATACTGAACTGTAATAGAATAAAGAGTCTGACAGGAAAACTGACTCAAATATCTGGTACTTACTTCATGTCTTTAGTATCCAAAATATCAATTATGCAATCTTCATGTGTGAAAGTTGTTTTTTAATTCCATTGCCCTCACACCCCTACTCTAATTAAATGCCCCATAATTGCAAATAATGTACCCCTACCTGAAGTTGTCTCTCCATTGCATTAATCTTCTTGAATGTCTCAGCCATGATTTTACAAAGCAGCTCATACTCCTCTCTGTGTTCCTCCCTGTACTGCAGGTTAACTAATGACTGCAGCGAGTCGATCAAGCCTAGGTGCTTTATAACACAGGACACAATCACTTCCTCAATTACTTCTGGCCGGATCACCTCTCTAGGAATAGAAACAGAAGAAGGAAATACATTTTTTTTTTTTTAAAGTAATTCAAATATGACTTACAGTGGGACCAGTACAGATAACCATCAGCTAGAATGAGAAGAAAAATACTTATAGTATCGACTTAAACTGGGTTAAACCTAAAGGAGAGTGATGCAAAAAAAGTTGCATGAATTTCTGAAGGTGTTGCACAGTAAATGAAAATAATTAAGCTGTGATTTGCCTTAGGGGCAGTGGTGGCCTGGTGGTAGGGTGCTGGATTGCTAATCCCAAGGTAGGAGGTTCAAGCCCCACTATCAGTGGGTTGTCACTGCTGTCCCCCCAGTGCAGCTAACTGGGTATAGCCGTCAGCTTGTTTTTGCCCTGCGATGGCCTGGCGAGCTGTCCAGGGTGTACTCTGCCCTCGCCCAGAGTCGACTGAGATGAGCACCAGCCTCCCCGTGACCCTAACTAGGATTAAGCGGTTCAGAAAGTGAATGAATGAATGATTTGTCTTATAGTTGGTACTACTCTCCCTAGCTGTTACAGAAGTTTAATCATTATTTTCTTCTGGCCAGTCACATTAAAATATTGTTTTATAATTATTTATATCCAAGTACTATAAAGAGCTTTATTGACCAGCGGGAGGCATTTTTATCTCTTGCATACTGGACATATCCTACAACTAACAATATCAATCAAACCAAAACAGATTGCATCTGCTGGATAGGTGAAAAACAATTTCACTGCATAAAAATCAATGATGGCTCACATTAGCAATGAGCATGACATCAACAATCTCAGTGCTTACCTGATGCTGGGGCGGAACTGCGGACGAGCCTTGCCAGACAGATCCCGTAGACGGCCCATTATTCCTGGGGGCAGGCGAATACGTGGTAGATCACAGTAAACGCCTGGAATGAAGCCTGTTGTGGGAATAAGAACATCTGTTGGGTAGGTAAACTCTTGGTCCTCATCAATGGTAAGTGGAAGTGGAGATGGAGAGGGGGTAAGAGCTGGAGAGAGGGCACCATTGGCTTCTACCTGCCACTGGCATCTAAGAGCAAAAAGTATGCATGTCAACATGAATATAATAAATATGAAACAGTACAAGAACTTACTAAATCAAAAGGTAACAAGATGTTTGGTCAGGCTTACCTCTGTAACAGTTTAGAGCAGAGTAGGTCATGGCAAGCCTCTTCTTCCCGAGTGATCTCTGGGCCATTGTAGAGAATGCGTAACATGGAACAAGCTAGAACGGACAGACCTAAAGCAAGGTCAGCCAGAAAAGGAAGACCTCCTGAGACATCCTCTGATGATTCCTAAAGAACAAGGTCAAATGCACAAAAAGATAGACAGTCAAGATGGACAAGGAACATAATAAGCAAATTTTAAACTGAAAACTTGAGCCACCACAGAGCTGTAATATGCATTCCTGTCATTATCTGGTTTAACATTTTAAATAAACAGGGATAAATGAATAGAAAGAAAGCTAGGAAAATATATATTTTTTCAATTTATGTTATTCGTGCTATCTACAGCATTTTTAGTTTTGTGCAGAGAAGATTTTTTAGCAGCTTTATTAACTGCTAAAATATTGTTTCCTGAATATATACACAGCCTAGCCAAAAGAGTCACATTTTGTATTTAAAGCAAATACCTTAAAGCATGTGATGGGTTAATCACTGGAGTGATTAATATGAGTCAGTTGGCATATTGAAAAGATATTGATGAATGAGGCCAAATGTTCTCCACAAAGCTTGGTCTTAACTTCTCCAAAAACAGGAAACAGATCAGCTGGAGGGAGCCTTTTCATGGACCCATTTCGTTTTTTACTACCACTTTAAACTGTCAATAATTGCAAGCCATGTCATTGAGGTGATATGCCTTTCCTAAAGAAAAGCTATTTTCTAGTCACTACACATGGGACTTTGTTCTTCAAAGCACATTGAGAAGGTGTGCCAAATTTACCCTGTCAATCGGTAATTGTTATTATTCTTACTCTTATGACTAATAATGTGCTTGCCTGTGCTCGGACAGTACAGGAGAAACCCCACATAGCTTTGTCTGGTGTGTTGTGTTCGCGGCCACTTCTCATTTCAAAGGAAAAGGTCACAGTGTCACCCTCCACCTGAAAAAATAAGCATGATTTGCAGAAAGTATTAGCAAGTAGCATATTGCAATCTCTCTGTAATTACAACTGTACTGGTTTTTCAATTAACTCCTAGTGTTAGATCATATCTATAGCATTATATATTATATATAAGCATATTATAATGTTTAAAAACATAACATTGATCTTAAACCACTGTTAATTGGCCTACTATAAGAATTACATACCATAAATAAATTGAAAAGGAAAAATTGTGGTCTACATGGACCTTGGTTCTTTGTCATTCCTCTAGATAGTTTTACTACTTTCTTTCTTATTTATTTGGGTTTATTTATTTATTTATTTATTAGAATGCTTTTTATATTTCAGTTTTCTGAATAAAACAGAGCAGAAAAAATTTCAGTGGCAATAAAACAAGATGTGTTTTTTTCTAATTAAATTTAATATTAATTCATTTTTAATTAAATTACATTTTTAGAAATCACGAATATTAACATTGGCAAATCAGTGAAACAAAGAATGGCATTACCAACTAAAATATATATAAAATCCATTTAAATACTACCTTTTAAAAACATTAAATAATATTTTATTTCTAATACATGCTATATTCGTTTCATTCAATACTTTTCTGTTCCTGTGTAGTATATGCTAAAACAATTATGCACCTCGGACTCTGTGGATGTCGGTGAATTGAATAATATATTCAGCTAATATTTGGTGCGTAATTGTTAAGTACACAGCTCCCCGTGCTGGGCCTGCTATAATTCCACAGTTTCGAAAAAACACATCTCTCACAATCTTTAAAAAAAATTTCTGGCTCCTGAATTTGATTCAGATCATCTCTAAAATCGAATGGAGTTTTCCATATCCAAAAACCCACCTCTAGCTGAAATTTCATGAAAACCCACACCCAATATTTTGAGTAATCCTGCTAACAAACACAAACAAAAGGCTTAAACTGGAGGTAAGGTATAACTTCCTTGGCAGTTATGGAGGTAAAGCATAACCTCCTTCATAATTATTAACTAAAAAAATCAAATGCCTTCATTTTGAGTTCATACATCATACCAATCTTGTGTTTCGTACCTTCACGAGATCTTTTGGCCAACCAGTACCCAGAACACTGCGGCTGCCATAACCCAGAGTGTTGCCGCCATACTCAGACACTTTGCGACTATTTGTGTTAGGACCAGCGTAGACAACAAGCTTAAAACATAAAACATTGCAACAATTGAACACACAAAAATAGTGTTTAAGATGTTTGACAAATGCAGATGAAACTATGATGCGTTAATATAAATGGTTAAAACTGAAGTAAATCAATTATCATTTTGAAATAAACACCTTATCATAGTCGTACTGTGAAGAGCAACGAGGGTCAAAGCGTAGATAAAGACAACGAGCACCAGGGATATGTACAGTCTCTTTGAATTTGTAGTTATCACGAACTGGATGGAGAGTTTCTACTGTTTTACCAGCCGCCCATGGGGCAGGGATCTTAAGCCCTGACAGGAAACCTGGCTCTTCCCTTTCATCAAGAATCTGGAAACTGCAAGACAGGTTGAAGTGTCATGCTGAGTGTTACATTATTTTATAACTGATTTCTAATGACTACAATGTAGATTTATTTTACAGATTAAAAATTTCATTAAAAGAATAGGATAAAATAAGAGAGATTTTATACACCTACTTGTCATCATTACAAGCCATCTTAGCACTTTGGTTTACTGGGCCACCCCTCAGTGGAGAGCCTTCAAAAAATAGTGGAGACTGAGTCTTCAGAAGCAATGCAGTCTAATTAAGCAAACAGAAATAAAGCCAAGATTTAGGACATAATACGTATATAATGCATACACAACAAAGAAGGTCCCCTATAATAAACACTTCTAATTTCAGGTTGATATACTGCCACAAAACACATGTGCCCACACACACACACCCAGTTCCCACAAAAACACACACACACACACACGCATGCACGCACGCACACACGCCCACCCACCTGACTGGTATAAAGGACAAGCTGGACAAGTTGTGGCATAAGGGCATCAGCAAGTGACAGAGTTTGCAGGTTGGGGTGCATCAGAGAGGTCAAGAGAACTGGCAACAAATGGCCGAGCATTGTAGCTTTAGTTACCTGCTCCAGTCCTTTTAGTCTGAAAAGTAAAAAGGTTTTGTGTATAAGCAATATTGTACATAATAATGATGATAAAAAAAAGAAGAGGAGGAGGAAGGCCTTTAAAAATTGAATATACAACAATAGGGGGCAGCCGAATGGTTAAAGAAGCAGCTTTGGGACCAAAAGGACGCTGGTTCAATTTCTGAACCACAGTGGCGGTGGGGGAGTAAGCTGCACCATCCCTTTCTCCACCTTCATGGCTGAAGTGCCCTTGAGCAAGGCACCTAACCCCCAACTGCTCTCCAAGAAGTTTTTTGTTTTTATCTCACAAAAGTGCTCTAGTATTCATCATCCCTGTATTATTTCGGGGCAGAAACAACCTCACAAAGATGACATTCCCACCTAAAATATTACATACCATCTATGCTGTTTCTAAATCTAAAAACAAGTGACATTAAACTTATCAATGAAGCAGCATTAGACTTGATGTGGAATGGCAGAAAAACTAAGATTAGCTTAACAATATTACAGCTTCCAAAGAGCAAGGTGGGTGGGTCTTACCAAATGTAGAATACTATATACTGATATTATTTTCACTTCTGTCAGTTTCCGCTTTTATATGTTTTTGGTTTGTTTGGTTTTTGTTGTTACTCACACCTATATCTCAAGAACTGCTTGACATATCACCGTAAGATTTTCAGAGTAGCAACTTGGGATCAAACAAAAAAATGGGTTTATAAAAAGGTAATTTTAGGTCAAGTTCAAGGACAGGAAAATGGAGTTTTAAATTAGCTAGATAGCGTCTGGTGCAATTCCCACATCGGAGGCCTCTAGGTTGTGACTGCCTTCCATAATTTCAATTTGCAATACAATATTTTGTATCATATCTACATAACTCATTTATAGCAAGTATAAATCAGGAACCTGATCACTGTCCCTAATGTAAATTGTATGTATATTTCCTGAGAATTATCTCAAGTATTAGTAGAGTAATTGGGCCGCAGATATCAGTAAACCCACTGCTATATCTGTTTGGGAAGGACTCCTTTAACAAAAATCTAAACATAAATTTATAACACAGCCATGCCCACCTGCTTTCATGATCAGTAATGTCACTGTTGATGAGAGCAGTGGTGACTTGATGTAGTGTCTCCAGTACTTCATCACAGCCAACCAGGATCTTGCAGGCCAGGGACAGGATGCTGGTCTGCAGTTCCTAAATGAAATAAATTCACACAAATACACACTTAAAGAATAAAACCGTATGAAGTACAAAATCCTTGAACAGAAGTGTCTAAAATAAGTAAAATATTTAGCTATCCACATTCTTAAGAGAAAGTTCAGTCATCACAAGCCCAAAACGTGTAGTAAAATATAAGTGTAGACATTCATTACTGTCACACTCAAAGATTTGCGAGCTTTGTGCTTTAGCCTGGGTTTACATCTCCACGATTCAAAAGGGCGTGGACTTATTCTCCATGAATTATGGGCAGCGTGCATCCAAGAGATTCTACTTGAAGGAATCGGCTTGGGCCTGTCAAGCTCTACTACGACTCCCATGTTCTATCACGAGTGGCATCAAATCTTAATAAATTGT
>JAOUQZ010000027.1:15244954-15261141 GCA_028564935.1 Neosilurus hyrtlii
GCGGGGCTAGTGAATGGGCAACTCCAGACCCTGTGCAGACCTGACATTCTGATTCTTCTGACGTGAAAACAGCTTAAACTTCAGTGAAACTCTTGAATGGCTTTAATAACACAGCAAATGAGTTTCATTTGCCCACATGCATTCATTTGCACACAATGCACATTTCAAGTGGATATGTAGACAATAACTGGTGTTTTGATAATATGTTTCTTTTACTTCTTTTTGCTCTATGTTCATGCAAACATTTACACACCACTGTATGTTCAAAGTAAAACAAAAATCACTAACCATAGAGTCTATTGTTTTACATGACTCTTACCTCAGGGTTCCATGAAGGCCTGAACCCAGCTTGCTCAACCCTCTACCAAATGAATTGGTGGTATAGAGATATAAACCATCTGTTGCCAAGCAGCGGCCTAGGTCTGTATCTAAAAGAGAGACAGAATAAGAAAGCAACATCAAACTAAACATCTGAAATCTATTAGTCCTTTCTTATAGTAGAGTTTGCAGAATTAAAATCAACTCCTCGGGCATTGACATTAAGTATTTCAATCACTTCATTTTCCGAACAGCTATATGCTTTTTTTGGTTCATTCCAGCTGACTCCAAGCGAAGACTGGGTACAGCCTGAACAGCTCACCAGACCATTTCATGGCCAACATAGACCCACAACCATTCACACTCTCATTCAGACCTCAAGGCAATGTAGAATATCCAACTAACTTAATGTACATGACTTTGGAATTTGGAAGAAAACTGAAGCACCCAGAGGAAACCCATGCAAGTACAGAAAGAGCATGCCACATAAACACTCTCACTGGGCATTGGGCTCAAGCCCAGGACCTTCTTGTTGTGAAGCAGAAGTGCTTGTCACTCAGTATAAACAAATTTATTGCCACAACTCTGTAACAGGAAGCCATATTTTAAAACTTGTTAAAAGTTTGAGAAAAGTGCTTTGTACCTTAAAAAACACAAAGGCCATATTGCATAGCTTTCTTTGTATTTTGGGGGATGGCAGTTTGAAATTCCAGGATATCAAAATCCTGACCATGCAAACTATGAGTTTTGGTCCTTCATGTTGATTTAAACATTAACACGAGTTAGCTCGAATATACAAGTATACAGTATAGTTATAGCCATTCATTATATATACAATGCTATGAAAAAATCTTCGCCCCCTTTCCGATTTTCTCTATTTTTGTTTTTTTATAACATAAATGTTCCTTAATAAAATATATAATACAATAAATAAGGCAACTTGAGTAAACTGCACAGTTGTGGAAGATCTCTACACTCTACATTATTTGTTGTAACCAAAATAAGGTTCCACTCAATGTTTCTTCCTCATGCCATCTAAGGGAGTTTTTTCTTGCCAGTCACCACATACTCGGTCACTTAGGTTGTATGTGATATTATGACGGCCAAAAACATTCAAAAGCAACTGTTCCCCAAACAGCAGGAAACAAGCGGATGACAACTAGGGCCTATTTCTAGTGAACTCTATTCTATTCTATTCAGTGAAAGTGTTATTACGGTTTAAGTTTAAACAAATGTCCTTGCACCTTTTCCAAGCTTAAACAAAATTCTAATGATGTGATGTTCATGCTTGCTACTGTAAAGTCTGTAAATGTACTATGATGTTCGATTTGACTACTGCAAAGTCATGAAACCATTCAAACCTGAATGTACAAATGTATAGGCACTATTGCACATGCAGTCTGGGCCACTGCTTGAATAGACGAATGTATGAGTGCTATTGGGCAAACGCTAGGCCCTTACTCACCATGTTTACAAATAAACAGCTGGACACAATGTCCAAAAATAACAGTTTCTTGATTTCAAATGATACAAGAAATCAAACTCAATCCGTCTTTTGAGTATATTAAGACATTCTAAAAATAATTTTTTGAGTGATCCTGCTAAAACCTGACCCCCTCGAGCAGTTAGAATTTGTAACTCAATGTATGTGGTAACTGTTGATCGCAATCAACAGTGGAAGCTGTTGAGCACATCGACTATGAAAGATTTTAGTCCATTCTTCCATACAGGATGATGGTGAGTTTCTGCTCACACGTCTCAATGCAACAAATTCATTGCTCGCACCATTTTAGTGTACTAAGGTCGAGACGGAAATGTTTTAGATATATGTTGGCAGCCTGACTTCATTTACTGCTGCAGTTTTTTTCCATAATGGGACGGTGTTTCCACAGGCTACCACATGCAAAATGTTTATTCATTTCGACATTCAGGCTGAATCGCAAATCATTTATCAAGCACACGTGCATATCATTGTCGGTTCATGACTCCTTCTTTTTCCATCTTATTACTGAAGGCTGAATACTGTAAGGAGTCCATGAGAAATTAATGGATGGGGAGCTGATTGCAGATCAATAGACTCTGTAATGGCTGCTGGGGGGAAAAAAAAAATCCTCAAACTTGGTGGTCCTCGCTGAATAATTCTCACTAAATAACACCACCTTTGACAAGACCTTAAACATATTAAAGCAATCCCTGGCACAGTCCTACCTTTACTCTCTGTTCCTACGGCACTGCAATCTGGCGTGGGAAGCATATCCTCGAAACCCCAGGAGACATTGTGCTTTCCTCCCAGCAAACAAGATGGGGAACCTGGACCTCCTTCCAGAAGAATCAGTCTGAGATAAGGGAGATGAAAACATGAAATTAAAATGCATTATACTTTGTGCCTTTCCTTTTATATGGTCTACGTACCTTAATATAATCATCTTAATCCTCACACCACTTTGTATAGACGTTTTAACTTCGTTATTACATTATGAAGAAAATCAATATATTTCTAAATCATACTGCATTAAATCACACTGCAGCGTTATTTCTGACACAATGTAGCACAGAGCAGTCATGATGGAAGTTTCATTATTTGATTGATTATAAAACAAAATTAGCATTTGCAAAGCCTGACCTATAGAGGACATCTGCCACAGGAAGGTGCCCCAAGTCTGTCTGTTTCTGTAGCAGGTGAACTGTGTGAATGAAGGTCTTCAGAGATCCCCTATATAGAGAAAATAAAATGAATAAACCTCTTATAGTTTAGCACACAATGGAGGAAAAGAAACCCTATATCTTCCCAATGCATAAAAGTGTCATTCTACAAAATTTAAGCCATATGTGTCAGCAATATTTGATGAGATGCATAAGGCATTAACATTTGTCAGTGTGTTTCCAAATTTTAGCCCCTCATGCTCTCATTTAATGAACTTGAACACAACAGCATATGTTATAGGGTTGATATAGAATGAAATAATGTTATAAGACTAACCCAAACAATACTAACACAGCAAACTGAATGGAATCTGTTGTGACATAACTTGCAGCATTTCAACTCTGCTGTTGTTAGAAATTATATTACAAGCACCTGGCACATGCTAACGCAACAAGTGCAGCAGCGGCATTCTCCCTCTGTCTCTGTGTCAGCAGTGGCTTTTCCTGTGTAACTGCTGCACGCTCATGCCCTTGCTCCAACCATGAGCAAAGAAGTCCTTCCAAACCATTGAGGCAATCGGCAGGTTCCTTGCCCAGGCTAAGTGGCTGGCAGTCACGCAAACAGGCCAGCAGTACCTCAGCAGTGACACCAGCAAGTCCCGGGTCATGATGGGTTTGTGACTGCAGCAGGGGGAAGATCAGCAGTAAACTCACACGTGATGTAAAAGGAGCTTGGTCAGAGTTTGAGGGCAGTGGGGGGTGGTGATGAGATTGTTGGAACTGCTGTTGCAGGAGGCCCTGACGTTTCAGGAGGCTCAGTGTCTCTTCATCTGCACCTACTCCATTGCCAGCTCCTGCTGTTGCACCATCTCGCTCTTGCTGCTCCTCCAGAGCAACTTGTCGCTGTGCACCCCATAGGCCTCGCAGGGCATTGAGTCGATATTCCAAAAGACGTGCATAAGCATTGCTCTGGTTACCACAGACAGAACGCAAGCGCTCAGCTAACTCCACTGCATTCTTAGTTTCAAAGGTCAGGATCTAAATAAAAGATAAAAGACATAGTAAGAACTTACTACCTGCCTATGGTGTTTACACTTGTATTAAATAATAACTAAAAATGTGTTGAAAATTATTTTGTAGTAATCTTCAGAATTTAAATAACCAAAAACAGATCAATCACATTGAACAAACTAAGTGCCCCCTTACTAGAATTAGAATTAGGTGTTCCGATTAGGTACTATTAATTAAAACCTCCTGCATGAACTTGAACTTGACTATGATCAATTGTACAGTGTCAACATATTAAAACCAAAAGAGCACCCCAAGAACAAAAAAGGTTGTGGATGCCTATGGGTATGCAATATAGCTTATAAATAAGATCTCAATATTTTTAAGCTACATTAGTGGCTTACTGTTCAAGCAGTTCTGGGAACATTTTAAAAGAAACTATTCCAAGAGACGCTCCTCTGGGAACTAAAAAAAAACACTACATTTTATTTCTTTTTATGCTTGAATTCACACCTTTGCTATGAAGCCCCTAAATAAGATCTGGTGCTACCAATTACCTGAAGTCACAATTATTTAAATAAGGTACATCTTTGTGCAATGTACATGTCACATGAAGGCTCAAGAGTCTGCAACACCACTAATCAAGAGGTACCACCAAGCAAGTAACACCATGAAGACCAAAGAGGTTTCCAAAACAGGTCAGGGACATATAAATTAAGTTGAGTTAAAAAAAAAATATCTGAAACCTTCAAACTATCATGGAACACTATTAAATCCATTAAAGTGACATGTAAGGCAAGTCTTCCAAACTCTCCTATTACTCATTAAGATATATTTTTATTATCAGGTGGTTCTCACTATATCGTGAGTGAGAACAGGACATGAATCCGTCAGTTCATATAAGGCAAGATAATGCCAACAAATATCAGTATACAGAAATTAAACTGTCAAATCAAATGTAAACTAAAACTAGGCAAAGCTTTCATTTACATACATCTGACAAACATTGGCTCATTTACATGAAGAAAAAGTAGAACCTGTTTATTCATATGCAAATTATTCTGCATTTACCGGCACAGACACATGAATCACATCTATATATCTATTTATTTTTAAACACCTTTATTAAGAGCAGTTGTGCACTTGGCTTTTTTGGAATTTTAAACATCACTGTTGTCCCACAAATAGCATTATAATTCACATTTCCTACAGTGCGAACACACAAAAAGGAAGGTATTTTCTCCAACAGTTATAAGAACTATGAATAGATCCTCTTGTTCGCTATTGTGATACACAGTGTACACAGTGAACAAAAATATAAACACAACACTTTTGTTTTTGCTCCCATTTTTGAGCTGAACTCAAAGATCTAAAACTTTTTCTATGTACACAAAAGGCCTATTTCTCTCAAATATTGTTGACAAATCTGTCACCTGTGAGGTGGATGTATTATCTCGCCAAAGGAGAAGTGCTCACTAACACAGATTTAGACAGATTTGTCAACAATATTTGAGAGATACAGGCTTTTTGTGTACACAGAAAAAGTTTTAGATCTTTTGAGTTCAGCTCATAAAAAGTGTTGCGTTTATATTTTTGTTAAGTGTACATATTGTGTATCTGGATATTTTGAACTCTCTAAAGCACTCAATTAATGCTTGATTTAACCCACTGATAGATACAATTACATATATAATATAGCTGCACGTGGCAATGACAGGACTTTGCATCACGGTACCGGTGCCATCACCTGATCAACAAGACAATTAAGATAATTTGGTTTAGGGTTAACAAGCCACTCTTTCTGATGCCAGATGGTGGCATTATATTAAAGTGTCATTCTGAGCATATTGACATTATCCTAATCTTCATATCCAATATCAGCTCGGAGCAATAAAATGGTAATAGAGCGATTCTGAGACTGGTGAAAAAGACAAATAAATTTCAACAATATCAAGACAGAAATGAAGCCAACATATTTCAATCGGTTAATAACTGGACTTCTGAGTACTTCTCAATAGCACTTTCTCCCTGAGGATCAATGAAACGTAAACCTAAAAAAAAAACATGTGCAACTGCCTTTAGTCACATCAGACTTTAGATAAACTTTTACTGTGGACAGTGGTTGGTGCTATCAGTCTGTTTAGTCTTATCAGGCTTTTTTCTATTGCATGGCAGAGACTGTAGCCTACGAAGGAACGCCCAGGTCTACATGCCTACTAATTTTCTTACCTGTTCATGAAACTGTATGCTGCAAAAATACTGTTGCATATGGTACCACTATACAGTACAAGCCAAGCCTTCGTCTGAGGCAAAGTCTGAGTCACTGTCACAAGCATTAACGTTTAAGACATGTAGATATGGAGACAATCACTCATACTCACGAGATTCTGACATTTCTGTTTAATACTATTTTTTGCCAGTGGTAAAGAACAAATACCAAGCCAGCAAACACAGCAGCTGTAATGCTGTAACTAGAGTTGCATCCAAAAAACGGAATCAATCAAAACCTATGATAGATATACATACACACATAAATACAGTAGTGTGCAGTGAAGATTATACACCACCACTTTTGTCTAAAAGGGCTCTTAATTTTCAGTGTTTTTGTTTATTAGCCATACTTAAACCTCAATATACTTATCAGAGTAATTCCTTTTGCTCTCACTGCCTACTACAGTATTGTTCAATACCTTTCACCAAATCTTTTTTTTTTATTAGGAGCACTTTTAGACAAAAGTGGTGGTGTATAATCTTCACTGTACACTACTGTGTGTGTGTGTGTGTGTGTGTGTGTGTATACACACACACACACAGAAAATCCAGTGTTCTTAGCTTGTAAGATTTTTTTTTAACAGTTTGTCAGACAATGATATTAAAATTCCATAATACTACATGATTTAAATACTTTTCATCAAAACTCGTGTCGCCGGCAACATCTCAGCAACAATCTTCTAATAAAGTATAAATAATTTTATATCACAGTAACAGTATACATCATGACACATCATTTATTTTCCATTAATTCAATGGACTAAAATGACCATGCTATGCTTTCATTATTTTTCGTTTGACTATTTACGACAGTCAGTATTCTCAAGAAAAACTGTCAGTGCTTTTCAGTTGCTGAGTGTATTTTTCAAATGACTCCTATTTTTGTCTATATTACTTAATTTGTGATTACCATCATAATAATACATCTACAAAAAACAATGTTAATACTACAAACTGTTACCCAGAAATGTATAAAGCTGCTAACTTTTTAAGTCTTCATATCATGCTGCAAATCATTTAATATCTCAATATTGTATATCACTATACAGCACACTTTCTGTAAACTCAAATAATTAATTATTAATCAAATAAAAAACAAACTTGTTTTTATATAAATGAAAATATACAATCAGGAATGTAGCTGGTAAGTGGGTAATTTTTTGACAAGTATATGAAATTACATTTGAATACCTGTGAGCAGGAATGCAGCATTTTTAAATGACAAAAATAAGAGATAAATTTTAAAAAAAAAAAAAAGAAAATTTCATCTGGTATGCATGCTAATTAACAGTGGATAACCTAATTGTTAGCATTGACCATTTAGTATTAAAAACAGTAGTTATCCTAACTTGTTTTGATCACAACTTACAATAATATCTTTATGTGTTTTTATAAATATATATACACAACTTTAGGAAGCTCTGCTTTCCTATTCCACAAAGCTGTAAAAGAAAAGGAGGTTCACCTTCAAACATGACAGTAACCTGAAGCTGACCACAGAATGGCTGAAAGAAAAAAGGGTGAATGTCCTTGCATATGGACTAGTCAGAACCCAGACTTCAACCACCAAACATCTCATGGCTGTAACACAAGCAAAAGAATCCACAACTTACTGACCCACGAGGATGATCCTTTAATCATGATACTGATTTTATTTATTTTCTTAATGCTATAATATCTTTCCCTTTGGTGTTATAACTTGCAAAATAATAAATAAAGCTGGAAAAAAAAGATGTTTTGTGTTTTCCTTTTCTTCAGGCTGCAAAGTGAATAATTAAATAAATAAGTAAATAATTACATGCAGTGATTATGGCTAGGCAATACTCTCTCATCCTATAGATTGTATTATACATGTACACATTAAAAACATTAATTAATATATTTTTATGCAAAATACTGGACAATATCATTTATATCAATGTAGTTTACTCTGCAATACAATTATACTCGCTGAGACTCCAGATTTCCTATTTCTCCTCTTCCTGTCTCTCTCTCTCTCTGGACACAACCCACCCTTTCCCACCCCTCACTCACAAGTCCTGCATGCAGCAACAACAGGGAAATCAACACAGAGGTGAGGCAAGCTACCAAAGAAAAGCTGGGTGGTAAAAAGCAAAACAATGGTTCAGTTATTTGGGGATGGTTTGCATTCAAAGTGTCAGATGAGCAACAAAACAATTGTATTCTGTAAAGAATGCCAGAAAAAATTCTTGAACAAAGGTTTGAGAACAATTAATTTATAATAGATATCTGACTAATTCAGCATCCACGGGTCCCCAGCAGTAATTTCTGCACAGTAGAAAACACTGCTCTTGTACTACTGTTTCCCCTAACAGGCTCACAAAAATATATAGCATCAGTGGGTAGGTTTTGTAATATTTTCCCCTCAAGAATATATGTTGTACCCCAAATACCTACTGACAGATTCAAGTCCTTTTTTTCCAAAAGTATTTATATCTGTCAATTCAGAGTAATGAATTACATGTACTTTTTTGTACTATTTTCTATAAAAGTGTTATGGCAACCCTTCATACATTAATCTATAAACTATATATAATGGATACCAAATAATATTTGTAATGAATTTATTTCAGAACTGAAGTGTCCAAAAATAATTATTCTGTTATTCGCAAATGTGAAAAATGAGTTACACTTAGTCAAACTCTTGAATAAAGATTTATATACAAGGAAACATCTTTAAACCTAAATACTCTTAAATAAGCACCACATGCTACAAGCACAATCATGATATCATCTTTTAAAATGACCCAAATCTTCACACAGCTTCTTCTAGCTCTTGTAGAATCTTGTTAGTGCATACTTTGGCTTGCTTCTCCCTACACTACGTGTTGTGCAGATCAGTCTGTACTTCCTTAAACCGGCTGTAGTTACCTACAGAATAAAGGTATATTTAAAGCATTGCACTGTGTTGTCCTTATTGTATTAAGCGCATGTGCCTGGAACACTATGCTATTATCCATAAATATCAGCATGACTACGGTTTTACAAAGAATAAAACACACTTAACAAGAACTAATCATATTAACACAGAAAAAAACCCAAAAACAAATCCACAACACAAACCAAGCCCCTCCGGGGTTTATTTACCATGACCAGAAGTTGAAGCCAGTAAACCACAAGAGAGGGGGCGGTGTGAAGTCTAGATTATTTTCCACGTCATAGACCCAAACAAAGTGAGCCAAGAGTGTTGCAACTGGCCACACACTAAAACCCACTCTCATTGGTTGATTCTGCAAGTCGCTATTAAATATGAAGCGCCTTGGCTGACTCCACAGTTTAATGTCACGTAAACAAAATAACCATAATAAAGTCTGATCGATCACAAAACTGAGAGGTCGGATGGTTTAGTTCATATTTAAAAAAAACCTTTGGGTCAGCAAAGTGTTGCCGGATTGGATGGGTTAGGGGAAACACAGCATTCATTTTACACCTCAGAATTTAATGAATAGCTTTTTGAATAGGTGTTAAAACGAATGTGTGTCTACCTTAAAGCAATGTCCATACATGTTTTATTCAGTAACCAGCCACAGAATGAAATTGTATCTTCCAATTAAATGACTGAAGACTGTTTTATGCAGCTGCTGAAAACCCCTGACCCACGACATCGGGTACACATGGGAGAAAAAACTGTTTATCTCAGTGGAAAAACACTTTATAAAAGAGTAAGTTGGCCTTCAGTACAGCTTTTGAAAGGATGAGCAGGCAGTGTGCAACTACTAAAACCAAATTTGAAGTGGGCTCAGGTGCACTACATGAAAATATTAGTGTCTGACCTTTTTGGCCAGGAAGGTAATGTATGTGTGTGTGTGTGTGTGTGTGTGTGTATATATATATATATATATATATGTGTGTGTGTGTGTGGCTCACTGTGTACCCATTTGCACATGTAATATTAAAAATCAAAATGGTAAAAATATTTCCATGCAATTGTATGCCCATCTGAATAACTGTTTAAAGTGTTAGGCAAAATAATAGTAAAGACAATTTCAGTATATTACAAAGTGCCACCACTTTCTTTTTTGACTTTATTCATACTAAAACTGCAGATTTTCTGGCAGGAAAGTCAGACATATCTGGTTAAATTCAATTACCGGCTTCACAAATAAATATTACAAATTCATACTACGGTTTTATTATAAAAAAGTACATTTTGAAGTGTGTGGTTTTGCTATTTTTGACACTAAAAAACTGTATAAAAGAACGTAACGTCTGTCAACATCCATATGTTTGATATCTTGGTCTATATGATGTACGTACCGGCAAATATCTGTATTTGGTTTCAGTAAACTGGAAAGAAGGTAGCATTGGTTGCATTCAATAAAATAATTGTCCTAATTAATCTATAACAGTAGTTCTATCAACATGAATATAACACAGGTGAAATGTCTATCAGGCAAATTACATGTTATGTTCATTTATAATTGGTTCACACGTCAGTGGAAAGAAACCCTGAAGGCAAGACCGAGTCTCAAATATTTATTACTTCTGGGCATGCTCAGTGGACATTTTTCTGACTTCCTCCCACCACGCGGGGTCAGCTTACAAATGAGGGACGTTTGTCCATACGACAAATGTTCTAGCAGCAGTGCAATATTTTTTGTTTGGCCGTTTTGTTAAACAAGAAATGCTGGTTTTAGTCTCAAAATGACAGACTTCGCTCAAAAATAACACAACCTTGACGAACAAGCAGAGTCTGTCATGTTGCGTGACATTTATTGTAACGCAAAACTATAAATTGGTAGAAAGTTTGGAAATAATATTAACGTGAAGTAAATGTGTACAATGCTAAAAACCTAAGTGATTGCAGCAGATACAGGACAAATTTTAGCCACAGTTGAAAATGTTACGTGGCGTGTCCGTCAATCGGACGTGACATTAATTTAAAGTGGCTTTAGAACTTATTCTGTGGATAATATCTTTTAATGAACGTTATTGTTTTCCTTAGAGTCCTAACTTTGGTAACTGATAAGAATTTTAATTGTTTTAAAAATGATAATAAATGCCATCCAGAAGGTACCCAAGACCAAATCATTATATATAATATTTTTTTTATTTTAGCACTGACTAGCAGCTTTACATGCTGGTTTATTTTTTTTTAATAACATGCTGCCCTCATACAGCTTGTTACACCCACCCCCATCCACACACACTGTCTGTCACTCTCACTCTAATTAACACTGACAAACTGTCAGATTTCTTTTATTTTTACGGAACATCCAGAGCACAGAGAACCGGAGAGTGGACGAGGCAGCTTCCTGGCCAGCCTGGGAGCACTGTGAGCCCGGTAGAACTCGCCACTGGTCCCCAGTATGTATCTCGGCCATCTAAGGGTCTAGAGCAGAGGTGTCAAACTCAAGGCCCACAGGCCAAATCCAGTCCTCCGACTCATTTTATGTGGCCCGCAAAAGCTTTCAAAGAATATGCTTATCCTACATTCTTTGCATCAACCATTACCATGAAACCTAACTCATCATATTTCCACTAGGTGGTGGCAGTCTTTTTCAAGTTAACATCTAGTCATTCATGACTAAAGAACGACTGCATGCTAGCTTGCCGTTGCTAAATGTTGTCAGAAAACGCAAGTGAATAAAAGAAGATAGGACAAGTGCTTAAACAAATCATTTTAACATGCAGATTTCATGGTTGCCCTTTTAGAATAGATGCTCAGTCATTATTTGGCCCTTCGATCACCTTTATATTTAGTGATATGGCCCTCAGTGAAAATGAGTTTGACACTCCTGGTCTAGAGGGTTTTGCAATGGCTCAGTGGAAAGGTTTGACAAAACAAAAAATATTTAAGAAAGTCACTTGCAATCAATGAAAGTGCTTATTTTATTAACCCAACGGTCTGACAACCACAAAAATAAACAAATTACAATAGGCATACAATGCATTCGGCAAGTACAGTATGTACTTGCTTTATTTTTTAGCGCTTTTAAATGATGTCATCAAAAAGACTTTTGCTGTGTTTTGGGGGCAACGTACATGAGTTGAAAGGGTGATAAATTTAATCCTCATTTAATCTGTCCATATTTCAGTGAGTGTGCACTATCTATTTTATTCATCATCTCCATGATTTTAAAATTCTGTAGAGCTATAATTTGTCCAAGTAATAATTTAATAATGCATGTCTGCTTTAAAGAAAGTCCTTATAAATAACCCTTTAGCAGTAATATGTACCCACTTAACACTGTGACTCCAACATCCAACTAAAGGACGTCACACCAGTCAATCAAGATTCACCCTTCATCTCACCCATTCAATCAATTCATTTCACTGTTCTTCTGCTGGCTGAAATGAAAACTGACAGTCTACCAGCTGGTTCTGGAAAAGACTGGACACCCCTGGAAACAAAAGATAGACATTTTTTCCAGCATTAACTATTTTGATGATCATGTCTTTAGTTTGGAGATTTTCTCCATCATCTCATCATTGTCTTGTGTGTCTTTAATGGAGGAATCTCATCTGTCAATAATGATGGCGAGTAGCTGGCGTTATAGACCTAAACTCAAGACCGAACAACACTATCGCATGATGTGCCTTTACGTGGACGCCATATTACCAAGGATTGAAATCCGCAATTTCAATAAGATGGGTGTTGAATGTTGTGTCTCACCTTGCTCCAACAAGTGAAATAGTATCTCTAATGTGCAAGGAATAACATTTCACTTGTAAGTATTGCATTCTTTATTATTTATTCTTTTTTCCAAATTTTTTTTCGAAAGTCCAAATATTTAATTTTACTCATATCATGGTGTTTTACCAGCACATAACAATATGATTCAAAACAAAGTGCAAAACAAAGCACAACTTCCAAATACATGCAATATACCAAGTAGCACCAATCTTGTGTTTATGGTTGTGGTTGGCCACAGCTCGTTTTTTGAATGAAAACAAATGTCTGCAATAACCAAACAAAGCTCACAAGTAATCAATGCGATCTGCCATCTTGCTACTGCACTTTACTTCCATTGTGCACTGTGTAACACCTGCTGTTGATGACACATCCTTGAACACCATGGTTCAGCTCAAAATTGGTGGAAACACATGGCGGTTCTGTAGCTGTATTCAAAAATTCACAAGACAGAAACCAGTTCAAGGACATGTTCCCTGTTGGTCGAAAAGCATTTCAAGTGACGACACAAGTCCTTCTTAGCTCTATTGTGTTCTTCATCTATTCCAAAACACTCACTCACTCTTTCGCTGAACCTCTTAATCCAACTAGGGTCGGGGGAAGGGGCTGGCACCCATCTCATACGACACTGGGCAAAGGTGAAGTACACCCTGAACAGCTCGCCAGACCATTGCAGGGCCAACACACACACACACAACCATTCACACTCACATCTACACCTAGGGGCAATTTGGAACAGCTAATTAACCTATTGTGCATGTCTTTGGACTGTGAGAGGATCCCAGAGAAACTGGAAAAAACCCATGCAAGCACAGCGAGAACATGCAAACTCCACTCAGAAAACATCTTAACTCGAACCCGGGGCCTTTTTTCTGTGAGGCGGCCATGCTAACCACTGTGTCACTGTACCGCCCTATTCTCAAACACCACCCGAATACAGTTGATACTTGAATATAAACATGACACTCCAATCAATCAATCAATCACTAACTAAATAACTAACTAATTAATTAATTAATTAATTTTAAAAAACAGACTGCACTATAACACCATAGCTTATCAAGCAAAGGTTTTAAATATGACCTTTGTAACAAAGTCTCATTCTCCACTGTGTCCTAATACCATTCCATTATCTTCCCTCCACCTATTATAGGGTTTTTATAGTACTCCGAAGGCTCAGGTTACAAATCACTGCAGCCATGCTTAACCTGCAGTAAAGTTACACGATCATGGTTAGACTTTGCATTAAAAACATCAGAAGAAATGCAACTTGGATCTGGGCTCAGAAAATGCCATGCATATGAAAATACTATTTCTGCATGAATAAGCTTGGATAAAAACAGAACACATAATACTGAGGGCAACAGAATGTAATATGACCTAAAGCAGAAAGACACAGCTTCCATCTTGGATCTACAACTCAGGAATGTTGTTCTGAAACGCTGAAATGTATTTGGATGAGGAGAATGTGAATATAAGTGTGGATCTAACTGCACTAATCGGTTTAAAAAAAAGTCTTGACAGGAGCAACTGGTCTAAAGTATCAGGAATTAACTCCTTGCTAAGCTAAATATAGATTAGACAGAAGATGCTGACTGCAGTCAGTATAAAGCACCAAGCTGGAGAGAAATGCTCGATAACAAATGCTAACTAATGTTATCACCTGACAACACAACAGTTCCCAGTGTTTCCCCTTTTGTATCCTATAAGCATATCAACCTGGAACATTAATAAATCATGCTACTTCACTCTGTGTTGCTGGAAAAACTGCTAACATCATCATCATCCCCAAACACCATCTTTACTTCAGGGTGACATGCAGCACTCAGCTAGCATACACCGATGATGTGCTGCTGGATTTGTTGACATTAGCTGCCAGAACCAGCTAATCAGATTGCCGCCCGTTATTAAAGAAGAAGAAAAAAATGTAAACAAAACGCTTATATAACTGAGGCTGAGCTAATCAGTTAGCACTGACAACTTACACAGGTTGAGCAATTAAGCTGTACTAGCAACCGGCGAGAAATGCTACCTTAGCATTCACCGTTAGCCTAAAACACCTAACCCTAACCGTTTAGCTTATTGTTAACCCTAAAATCTTAACCTTAAACCCAACCACAACGTAGCAAAAATCAATACAACAGCCGGCTAACCTCGTCTATCAGTTGGCAGTGTAATACTACACGGTTACCGTTATAAGAGCACGTTTAACCGCATTCTGCTCAAGCAGCTCATCAACCAGAGGCGTGTTTACAAATCAAGCATCCGCCTGTCAGATGGAGGTGGAAGCCACACTCCAGCTACGAAAAGATACTTTTACATGAACCACCCGACGCTTTGGCCTAGCACTGCGATCTGTAAAGGTACAACAGAGGAGGATTCAAATCGTGGTTTCAGTGACGAACGTAAACAAGCTGAAGGTGAGGACGGTGTGTACCTCCTGCTCGGTGTCTCCTTGCTCGGAGACTCCCAGCTCGCTGGGTAATTCAGCGAGGTCCGTGACTCGCATCAGCCCATCATGAAGGAAAATAGTCTCTTCCTTAACGGACAACCACTGGGTCGAATCCAGGGCACCTGATCCCATCTCTCTCTCCCACGAAGAAGATCCTTAACCTGACGAACATTAAAACTAAACGTTCAGCGTTTCGAGCCTGTTTCGGAAGCTCTAGCCAGCTGTACACATTATGCTGTCATTCAGCACTTGGAGGCACTAAAGCGGTACTCGTGTCGGCTCCGCCCGTTTAGCGAGCTATCAGCCGTTAGCACTGGAAGCTACAATGAGCGCTAACTACACACAGCTGCCTGCGACTCTGCTTAAGGTAGCAAATTCTAGCCTCGTGTTTCAGAAAGCTGGCACAGGTCGTCACATTTACTTCCCTACACAACACAGTGCAGCCAGATAAGTGACATTTGCAGAGGCGATATATATTTATCAACACTCGCTTGTCTGTTTGTAAGCTAAAATAGGCTGGTGTCAGTGTGACGCCATGATGGTACAATATTATTGGAAGCCCAATTTTCCCAGCGTGCACTGCGGTTTTACATAAACACAGTTATACACACCGCCAATGAAAAAATTAGTTGAAATGTATTTCTTTAAACAAAAGTAAAACTCTTTATGCTTCAGTCTGTAATACAGATACTCAATATGTTTGAATAACAGCAGTCCTTAAAAATAATCTATGAGGTAAATGTAAATAAAGTAGTTCAGATCTATAGTGCTATATACAGTGTATATATATATATATATATATATATATATATATACACAACATATATCTATATATCTATC
>JAOUQZ010000027.1:15270978-15282820 GCA_028564935.1 Neosilurus hyrtlii
GTATCCTGAACCCTGTCCACGGCTCCTCAGTATCCTGAACCCTGTCCACGGCTCCTCAGTATCCTGAACCCTGTCCACGGCTCCTCAGTATCCTGAACCCTGTCCATGGCCCCTTAGTATCCTGAACCCTGTCCACGGCCCCTTAGTATCCTGAACCCTGTCCACGGCTCCTTAGTATCCTGAACCCTGTCCATGGCTCCTCAGTATCCTGAACCCTGTCCACGGCTCCTTAGTATACTGAACCCAGTCCACAGCTCCTCAGTATCCTGAACCCTGTCCACGGCTCCTTAGTATCCTGAATCCTGACCACGGCTCCTCAGTATTTTGAATCCTGACCACGGCTCCTCAGTATCTTGAACCCTGTCCACGCCTCTTCAGTATCCCAAGTATCCCGTATATTCTGAAATAGAGACATAGTTTTCCATGATGACTGTGTAAGAACTGAGAAGCTATTCACTGCATCAGTAGGGTTAAATAATTTCTTACCAGCTGAAATATTGATCATTGCAGTAATTATTCAAATAAACACATTTATTTATTTGCTGATTTAAATCCTGATGGTGTATTAAGTACAAATATTTAAAAATATATATAGCTGTGTAGTGCATCGAATCATTCTGTGTGTTTCAGCTGGTGATGGATGCTGTCCTTGAGATCATGTACAAGGCGGTGGTTCCCTGGAATGATACAATAGAGAAACTTGTCCAGCAGCATCTGGGAAAAGAGCACCCCAAGTACTTCACACACAGCCTGAGGCTGAGAATATACAGATCTATATTTCAGTGTGTGGAATTTTGCATTCTTGTGTTTATATCTCTTAAATCTTCCAGACAGGAACTTTTAAAAGAGAGTTATCATTTAATGGAGATGAAGAAACTTTTGCGATGTTATGGAATTCGCAACTTAACACTCTCTAATGCCAGAGAGACGATGGTTAGTAAGTTTTTTCACCACCAATATGAAGTGTGTGAATGTGTGTACACAGAGCTACCCTGGTTTAATGATTAAACATGACTCGAAACAATTCATGTGATGTACAAGTGAAGTATCATTAACCAAGCATGATGCACATTGTGTGTGTGTGTGTGTGTGTGTGTGAGAACAGATGCTTGTAAGACACATTCTTAAACAAGATGCAGCAAGTTCACTGGAAGATTCTCTTAAACTTGCTGAAACGTATAAACTCAACCCATGTGAAATCTACTACATTTACTGCATTCAGCTTTTAGAAAAGAACCAGGTACGTTTTTCAGCACACTTTGTTATACATTTGTTCGTGCAGGCTTTTGTTGGATTTTTAAAATATTTTTTTATACATTTATAATCACCCTATATGCATCAAAGACGCCAAGCTTCAAATCCTGAAAGTGTTCAAACTGTGAGAGTGTTTTGTTAATCAAAGCGATGGAAGTTTGCCTGGCGTGCTGAACCCCCCCAATCCCCCCAAAAAATTGGAAAGAATGTCCTATAAATATTAGGGGGGGAGTACTCCACAAATACTGTTTACAGTGGAAGTGGGGAGCTGTTCACCTCAACTGGGGATGATGTCTGGAGGTGGAAGAAATACTTCGATGACCGCCTCAATCCCACCAACACGCCCTCCGTGGAGGAGGAAGACCCAGGGGGTTCAGGTGGGGGGTCCATCCATTGCTGGGGCTGAGGTCGCAGAGGTAGTTAAAAAGATCCTTGGAGGTCGGGCTCCGGGGTGGATGAGATCTGTCTTGAATATCTCAGGGCTCTGAATGCTGTGGGACTGTCATGGTTGACACATCTCTACAACATTGCATGGCCGGTGCTCCGGGAGTACCCTGTCCCAGCCTGTTGCTATGGCCTATTAGGTCTCTGTACCACCAGAGCCAGAGCTTGGTCTGTATTGGTAACAGCAGGTCGAATTTGTTTCGGGTGACGGTTGGAGTCCATCAAGGCTGTCCTTTGTCAGCGGTTCTGTTCATAATTTTTATGGAAAAAATTATCTAGGCGCAGCTGAGGCATTGAGGGATTCTGGTTTGGTGGCTATAGGACCTCGTCTCTGCTTTTTGCAGATGATGTCCTTTTGGCTTCATCAAGCCGAGACCTCAAGCTCTCGTTGGAGGGATTCACAGCTGAGTATGAAGCGGATAGGATGAGAATCAGCACCTCCAAATCCGAGGCCATGGTTCTCAGCCAGAAAAGGGTGGAATGCTTCTTCTGAGTCTGTGAAAGAGAGTGGTGAAGAAGCAGAAGGCGGAGAAAATCTCATCTCAATCATGATTTGATTTTCTTATCTCATTTGATTTTCCATAAGGATGTGAGTACTTTTGTAACCCAGTGTATTTTAGATGCTTTTTGAATGAAAGTTTCTATTTATATTTGCAGAGGGACAGGTGTATCGCTGGACTGAAGAAGCTGCCGCCTGCTGATGCTGAACTTGTAATTGAACGTTTGGCGAATTGGGCACGACTCCAGCTACAGAACACCGAGCAGTTTGCTGAGGTGTGGGATCTGATCCTCTTGTACTAGGTGTCTATTTCTTTCATGCAAGTGCTGCATATTTTTCGGGTTAAATAAAACTGTATATGACCCTCAGGTCAAGAAGCTCCAGATGCAGGTGGCCCAGACAATGGTGGAGGCATTGAAATATTTGCAGAGCATTCAGAGAGGTAACTCTCCGCTCCGGGAGTTTTTAATATATTATCATTAATACCAAAATGGAACTTAAGTAGAACCCTATTAAATTAATGCATCATAATATTGAATTGCTTACTGAAAATAAATGATTTTGACAGACAGTGCCTTAAAGAGAATGGGGTGTCAGAACAACCTGAAAATGTTCACAGTTATCGCTCACCTGCAGGTACGTTCTCGCCTCCAGGAGAAACAGGCGGATAAATTAACATGCGCTTTTTAAAATTGATTTTAATTTTGTAATATTTACCTTGTGCATATACTTCAGGAGGACTTTGACATCTTCCTGAGCCCTCAAGAGTATGATGATCCAGCGGTGAGAAAGCAGTTCAGACAACAGCTCATCACTGCATACGAGAACACGAGAGCATGGCGCCATTCGAAGAAGAAGCACCTGGACAAGTCTGACACCAAAGAGCCAGACAACAAGGCCAAAGCAGCCGTGGCTAACGACCCGGATGGTAAAACAAGAACGCTGTCCACTGAGGCTGGACTTCATCGTTTGGCCAAACACTTAGAGAGGACGGAGCAGGAACTGTGGGCGGACCTGGCAGATCGAGCGTTACAAGCAGGGAATGTAGAGAAAGCGCTTAAAATCCTCAGGTACGAACAGGACACTCCAGGTGATTTCACACACACAGTATTTAATAGCTTCTTGTAATAATGTGCAGTCTTCTACGTCTATATACCCCCCATTCCCCCACATCCCACCAAAGTGAGCTTTACAAGCACCATCCGAACAGCAGCACAGGTCGAGTTCTCTTCAGCACGGCACGGCAGCTCTGTCAGATGCTGGAGGACAACGTCCCTATGGTGCTTCCTGAAAGAGTGAACCTCCCAGCACTTATCCACAACTTGGCCTGTCAAGCGATCACCATCTGCCACGCTGGTACCTGGACCCTCATTTCATTTTAATTCCAAACACGTTTATCCATCAAACACGAATACTTTTTTAGGGATTAATGACTTTTAGAGCTTTAATCAGTCTGTGATGTAACCAGCAATTAAATAATAAATAAAAATTTCTGCATTTAAAGCTCACATTAACAAATGTTTCTTCCTGATGTTACTCAAATTCTCTAATCACTGTTTCTAGTTCCACAGTGAACCTCTGAGTTCTCTGTACCATTGAGATTGTGTGTGGTTTTTATTTTGAACTTGTACGATATAATAAAACTTCATAAATAAAATAAAATTGAGTGAAAATATAACGGTTGTACGGCTGAATGAGTCGTACGTGCTTATTATTCTGTTCCATTTCCTCCTGATTTAAACATTGTAAAATCTACAGGTGGGAGTCTGATGGTCACATGATCATTTTTGTTTTGATTTTTTTTGTAGATCTGCTCCTTGATTGTCTCGAATTGTGTAAAAGCACCAGAGATGCTGCTGATGTGTACCGCCAGTGTCACATCGATGATTACGGATTTGTTGTAAAGGTACAGTTCCAGCCTCTCCCACATTTGTGTTTTTATGTCCGTATGTTTACTCGTGCGTTATTTTGGCTCCGCCCACCATTGTGCTGCCATAGGCGTTGTGTTTTCACCCAATCTATTGCACTTTCTTGTGGCCACTCAGTCTTTTGAATCCCTCAGTGTATTTTAGGTCTTGAAAGTGGTACAGGTTCTGAGGTTCTGTGTCAAAGATCAAGGTCACCTGAGGTCATTTTAGAAAAATCCTGTGCACCCTCTGAAGGGCTGGATTCCCACCAAGTTTCACCAGTTACTCCTTTTCTTTACATCTTTCTTTCTTTCTTTCTTTCTTTCTTTCCCCACCAGGTCAGGGTCACAGTTCAAGCACACACTACAAATGTTTACGGTGGAGATATACCAAGCAAGGCATTGTGTTGAGCATTTCTGTGTTTGTTTTTGTGTTGTATGTACAGGATGCTGTATTAAGTGCTGAGGAAGATGCGTACACAGAGAGCAGTGTTCAGGACGTGTTTAATGAGGACGGTATTGTGTTGGACCCAGTCTCTGTGCTCCCAGTACAGTATAAAATCACTACCAGCCTCCTGCCGCTCGCAGGTGCGCACTGTCTCTGTATTAAACTTGTATCAGTTATACAATAAAGCTCATTTAAATATTTCTAAAGATTACATAAAGGCTGAAATATTTACTTTGTGTTAATGCATTTCGGTTTGTTACATTTTAGACTCAACATTTTATCCTCTGGGTTGCTCATGCTTGTCATATTGCGCTCTTCAGGAAGGTAGGTTCTGTTTTATTCCAAATTAAAATTTCTGTTTGTGAAATTTTTTCCTGTTTGCTTTTAGTGTTTTAGGAATTTTTTTAATGATTATGTCATTATGGTCAGTGCTGGGTTTTTGTTGTTGACGAAACAGAATTCAGGGAATTACAGTATATATATTTTTACCTCCGTGGAATAAACGGTATAGCACAGTCTTTACCGGTGAACAAATTTACACCATCAAGGCAGTATACACCGTCCTACTGTCCAACCCTACTTTTAATACTTTCCAGGCTCTTTCACCATCACTGGAGTTCATAAAGATGGATTTGAAATGTCCGTGTGTTCACTTTTTTATATTTTATTAGACACTGACTGTGTTCGACCATTGCTGGGTCCCATGGCCAACATTCTGCAAAGTTTACAGGAGTGCAGTCAGCTGGAACTGGCCCTGAGACTGCTTCTGGAGTCATATGGCAGCATTTTACAGCACTTTGTCTCCAACAACATGGAGCTCAGTTTGAGCGTGAAGGTGGGGCCTTTTTATACCCAATTCACTGTAATTCCGATTCTGATGTCGGAGAAAGAAGTGTGTCTATTTTAAAGAGTGTAAAATAGTAATTCAGACCATGAGGGTAAACATTAACCCTTACATTACTATGTTAATGAGGTTTTAACTCCACACAGCTGCATACTAACAGTCGTTTAGTGCGAGATAAGCAGACCCTGGAGGCGATCGAGAAGACCGCGCTCTCTTCTGTCAATGTGGTTGTGGTGTCTTTATTGCATAAGGTGAGCGTCCTGCAGATGGGAAATCAACGTTCTTAAAACCTACAGAATAAATCTGTTTTCTCATTAGATTTAGATGTTGCATTGCTTATGTTCAGATTATAGTTTTATTAAAACAATATTAATGTTCATTCTGAGAGTAAAAGAAAACTGAATACAATCATTTCATGGATAATTTCAGATTTAATTAAAAGGATAAAAAGGCTTTTAATTGTTTAATGTGAATAAGGTGTATTTTATGCTACAGGTCCTGAACTGGCGGGTGGTGGACTGTGACTTCGCCATTGGTCTCTGCACTGTTTTGGGAAAATTGGATGTTCTGGACATTCTGTGGAAAATAATTACTAATGCATGGGAAAACTATGAAAAGATTATGGTGAGACACTGTTTCTGAACTGGAGTCTGAATTGTACATGTTATACTGCACTCAGGTTTGATCCTGGGATCTTCTGCAGTGCATGATGGGATTGTATGAAGGTTTAGTAGATATTTTCCATTCTCTTTGTTTTCATACTGCAGTATGATGCGAGAACATCCCTGCAGATAAAACATTTTATTTAAGTTTGATGTTTATTCTGTTTCCTAAGGCGGTGGCGATGGTTGGAGCCCATTTCTGTTCACTTTATGAAGACCTGGAAGAGAGGGACAAGTTCCTGTCTGTCATCACAGATGCAGAGTGGGGTATTAAGCTTGGAAAATTTGGGGTTAGTTGTTTTAGATTTTTTATATATATATATATATATATGTGTGTGTGTGTGTGTGTGTGTGTGTGTGTGTGTGTGTGTGTGTGTGTGTATATCTGTGTGTGTGTGTGTATATGTATATGTGTGGGTGTGTGTGTTTTTTTATATATATATATATATATATATATGTATGTATATATATATAGTTTTTGGTGGATTTATATACAGTAGATCAGGAAGAATCCCAAACATTCCTATAAATTGCTTGAGATGAGTTGAAGAAACGAATCAGAACCAAAATCAATACAAATATCGAAACAGAATAAACACTGAAAACAGAGTAAACATTAAAATCAGAATAAATATTGAATACAATGTCTGTAACCAGTCGGATTTTCCGACTTTTGTGGGATTTAAGCAAAATTGTCGGATAAAGTAGGATTTTCAGGCATTTCCCTGCCATATGCACTTTTGTCGGATTTTTTAAAAATTTACGCAGTTTGTTTATATTGACAATGTGAACTAGGTCAAAGAAGTAGGATCACCCCCTCAACCTCCACTCCCTCGCAGTCATGCACACATGCAATCTTCACAGCCACTTACTCACTTGCTCTCCCACACCCCCTAACACCCCCGTGACTATCACAGACATCAATGGAAAACTGGAAAATGAATAAATACTAAAAAGGAATAAATACTAATGACTATTAGTGTTTATATAGTGTTAATATAGACCTCATTAATGCTTATATAGACCTTATTAATGCTTATATAGACCTCATTAATAATTACATAGGCCTTATTAATGCTTATTTTGGCCTTATTAATGCTTATATAGGCCTTATTTATGTATATATAGGACCTATTAATGCTTATATAGACTTTATTAATGCATATATAGAACTTATTAATGTTTTTGTAGACATTGTTAATATGTATAGACATTAATGTTTCATAGGCCTTATTAATGCCTATATAGGCCTTGTTAATGCTTATATAGACATTAATAATGTTTACATAGGCCTAATTAATGTTTACGTTGACCTTATTAATATTTATATAAACATTATTAATGTTCATATAGGCCTTATTAATGCTTATATAGACCTTATTAATGCTTATATGGGACTTATTAATGCCTATATAGGCCTTGTTAATGCTTATATAGACCTTATTGATGCTTATATAGACCGTATTAATGTTTATGTAGACCTCATTAATATTTATATAAACATTATTAATGTTTATATAGGCCTTACTAATGTTAATATGGACATTATTAATGCTTATATAGACCTTATTAATGCCTATATAGGCCTTGTTAGTGCTTATATAGGCCTTATTAATGCTTATATAGACCTCGTTAATATTTATATAGGCCTTATTAATGTTTATATAGACCTTATTAATGCTTATATAGGCCTTGTTAGTGCTTATATAGGCCTTATTAATGCTTATATAGACCTCGTTAATATTTATATAGGCCTTATTAATGTTTATATAGACCTTATTAATGCTTATATAGGCCTTGTTAATGCTTATATAGGCCACATTAATATTTATATAGGCCTTATTAATGCTTATATAGACCTTGTTAATGCTTATATAGGCCTTGTTAATGCTTATATAGGCCTTATTAATGCTTATATAGACCTCGTTAATATTTATATAGGCCTTATTAATGTTTATATAGACCTTATTAATGCTTATATAGGCCTTGTTAATGCTTATATAGGCCACATTAATATTTATATAGGCCTTATTAATGCTTATATAGATCTTATTAATGCCTATATAGACCTACGGTAGACATGGGTGTCAACACTGATGTCATTGCAGAACTTCTAGTGTGTGTGTGTGTGTGTGTGTAATGAGTAATTTATTATCTTGTGGTTCATTTATGGAATGGTATTAAGAATAACAATAATTTTTGCTGTATTTTTTTTGTCAGATTTCCTTTCAGTCTGTGTTTAGACAGTGTTCTGAGAGTAAGAGGAACCTGATTCCTGTACTTGTAAAGAACAACAACATGACTGCTGAGATCTTACAAGATTACTGCAGGTGAGTTCACCTGGGTTTATCCCAGTCTCTGGAGAGCTCTCTGTAGGCGTATTGACTGCACGACCTTAAAGTGAAAATTCTTGTGTGTATGTTTGTAGTTAAATGGTTTAAACTGATGAACTTTTCTTTTCTGAATCGTTGTGTTTCCATGCTGTAGGTAAATGGCGAGATATAATCAGATCTTTATTGTCTGCTCTCTGTATCCTGCAGGACGTACGGACTGGACAGTGACTCTGCATTAAACCTCTACATCACCACTCTACTGCTGCGGGAGGGAGATCATAAACACTGTGATGTCGGCACCGGGGATGAGGGTGCAGAAGAAGGACACGAGGATGTACTGAAACGTGTCTTACAGATTGTTCCTCAACTGAGCTCCACTTCAGACCTGGTCATCAGCCTACACACAGCACTCAAGAAGGTCAGGCTGAGTCACCACATAAAAGTCCCAGTCCGAGAAGCACTGAAAAAAAAAACAACCATAAACTCCGTTTTCCTGATTAGTGTGGTGATGACGATGAACTCAGGTGCTCATTACTTTTTGTTGGTGCTTGCTGCAGTTAAGTCCATATAACTATGAGCGAATCGAGAGGGTCCTCAAAACCATTCAGACTGCAGATGGAAGCCCCACAGTTGTACCACTCAACCAGGTCTGATATATTTACAATCTGTTCTACAGTTGAATTTATTTAACCATAAATACAATCTGAACTAATATTAACCTCCTGAGATTGCACTAGCTTGGTGGAGGTTTGCCCGCTCTGAGTACATTTCTAGTTTATTCTATACTTTTAAATAAAAATCAGTGCGTATCACTCAGTGGATATATTTACTGTAACCGAACAGATGATGGGACTACTCCAGCACCTGAAGTCCCACAAGCGGATTTCTCCTCCCACTGATTTGGAGAGCACGTACCTTCTGGAAAACTCTCTGGAGTCTAATCCTCTGGCCAACAGTCGCTTGCCTTTTCACCTCCTCCTCCAGACTAACCTTCACTTCTGGAAGATTATTGGTGAGTGTTTCTCTGAGGATGAATTTTGTTGTTCTTGGTGGTGGATGTTGGTATCAAGGTATGTTTAGAGCTGAAGCTGCGCAGTACCTGAAATGCCGTTGGGTCCTAGTGCTACTCAGTATACAGTTCCAGTTTTAGTTAAAGAGGTTTTAAAAGAGCCTGGTCAGTCTTTGGAACCACTTTCCTATCCTGAACAGTTTCTTTATTCACCTGTTGCGGGTAATATGACTGTTCGGGCTGTGGCACAATCAGCTCTGTGGCCCCTTCACCACTGTTATGTACTTTGCATTAGAATTGTTCTGTAACCATTCTTTAATTAAATTAATGTTCTTGTGCCTTGTTTCTACTGTGTGTGTGTGTGTGTGTGTGTGTGTGTGTGTGTGCGTGTGTGTGTTCTTGTAGCTCCTGAACTGAATGAGGAGACATTACCCACACTACTGCTCATATCCAAACTCCTGAAGGTAAAATGTTCTTTAGGCAATCAACTGATTAGCCATAAGATCAAACCCACTGACAGCTGATGTGAATAATGTTGATTATTTCATGTACTTTGAACATCGATGTGTCAGAAGCAGGAAAAATGAGCAAATATACTTTCATCAAATTGTAATGACTAGCAGACTGGGTAAGAGCACCCCAGCAGGTGTTGTGGGGCATCACCTGTAACCAGAGGTGAATACCTATGAAAGGTGTAGATGGTGCCTCTCCTTGGCAGTGAAGTGGAAGAGAATCATGGGAGCACGAGACTCATTGATGTGTGTGGGGGGTGAAAGCGAGTACGTCTGCTCCTGTAGCACAGACTCCTGAACCTGTTACTGCAGGATCTGATAGAAAGGAGTCAGAGTGATCTCAAACTGACCCTGATCCTAACCCTAACCCTGAAATGCTGACTCGGTGAGGTAGTTCAGTGCCACCCATCAGTCTGTATTCGAATAGCAGAGCAGTTTATCTTTCCTTTTCTGGTCTAGATTTTTAAGTGCTATTTTGTTGTAAAGAGAAAAGAGCAGTGGGTACTCTGCTCTACTGCACATGTTCAAGCTCCAAGGGATTTTTTCCTTTATTTATTTGATTTATTTTACTTTTTTGAAGATGGAACCATGATGTGTTTCTCAGACACTTTCTTAGAAGGATAACTCTGCCTGCATGGGTCCTATAGCGGGAGTTAATACATGTATGTTAATGGATTGAATGGTTCTTTAGAAATTTGGTAGACATGGGTTTCTAAATAAAACATGGAACTGGGCAGCACACTGGATTTCTCACTTTCCCATTGGAATAAATAATGAATCTATGACTCGTCTGTTGTTGATCCTGAAGTGACTCTGATATGGAAGTCTGTTTGTGCTCCACTCTCTGACTCGTAATCGTGTATCCAGTAACATGAGTGTAAGTAAGTGCAATGTTTATTCTCATCACTTCAGCTCTGGTCCTTTTCCCCTTTTCTCACAGGTTAATCTGGATAAACTTTACATCCTGACAGTGAACTATGTGTTCAAGAACAAACTGATGCCTTTGCTGCTGGATCGAACGAAACACCTGCAGGCTCACGGCCCCAGCAGAGACACAAACACTGTGATGCACAATATATTCAAACATGCACGCTGCATTCAGAACCTGGAGCTGGGTGCAGCCACCATGCACAAAATCGCTCAGGAACTTCCTGCAGGTCGCTTCAACATTTCATTTCATTCAGTGTAATCTTTACTTGATGACTGATAAGGGATTCACCCTTTAAGTATAAATAAATATTCATTTTCCTGTGGTTGCATGCAGGTGCAGAGAAAACCATGTTTCTGAAATTCAGTTTGGACCTCGTACACAACTTGCTAAAATCTGGCACTCTGCAGGTGCGTTTTCTTACCGTGTGAATAAGAGGCTTTATTATACACTGTGATCTGATTGGACCCCTATCTGGGGATTAAAAATAATTATTCTAAATGGATAATTCTTGAAACAAAACAACGGGCACTCGTAGTTTTTCACGTCACTTGGAGCAGTTATCGTCATCATTATTATCACACTTTAAAAATAGAGAAATAACCTAAAAAATGAACACAAGTTTCTGTTTAGAATAGATTAAAACTCTGAATGAGTTCCAAACACACTTGTAGCTACACAGTACTTTTGCTCAGGGAGCGCACGGAGCTCACCTGTCCTGCCTGTAATGGTTGAAATATGTAAATGTAAACTCTAAAAATATGGATTTAATTTGCTTTTTCTTTCTTGTAGTAAATGCTAAACTTATTTTCACCTCAGATTCGGTGGATGTAATTTAGTGTTCAGTCTCGGGACGACTCAGTGACATCCATATCACATTTGGCTGAATATTTTTTAATATCCTTTCTGATTTGTGGTCTCTCCATTTTCCCCTCTGTGTGTGTGTGTGTGTGTGTGTGTGTGTGTGTGTGTGTGTGTGTGTGTGTGTGTGTGTGTGTGTGTG
>JAOUQZ010000027.1:15310113-15325487 GCA_028564935.1 Neosilurus hyrtlii
TATATATATATATATAGAGCTCAGAGCAGCAGAATGTGACTGGTTCGTTAGTTAGAAACTTTACACACAGTGTTCTGAACAGTACAGCCAAAATAACAGTCAGGGTAGATTATGGCCCAAATAACACTCCATTAGATTTCGGTGGTGATCAGGAACACAATCTGGGAATTTTGTAAAGGATTCTTTACCAATGCAGGATGGGGCAATTTTAACAATTTTGTGTTTGACTTTAACACTTTCAAAAAACATCAGTCTAGTATCCACATCAGGCCCATTACAACACAATGGTCAGGATCCAAAGAGCATTTTCAGTCTGATGATCCAGAATGTTGAAATATATTGGGCTTGTTAAGAAAAGGATAGTGAAAATAATATTTAGTGTAAGTAAACTTCCTTGGTAGAGGTTTGATCACTTGAAGTGCTTCTAGTTGAAGATGCATTTCAATTTCTGATTCTCTCTCTCTGTCTCTCTCTCTCTCTCTGTCTCTCTCTCTCTCTCTCTCTGTCTCTCTCTCTCTCTCTCTCTCTCTCTCTCTCTCTGTCTTTGATGATTCTCCCATCAGAATTATGTGAATTCTGTATAACATGAAGAGAAGAAACAAGGTGTGAGTCCACGTTCTGGGCTGAAGGGGAGGGTGTGTGTGTGTGTGTGTGTGTGTGTGTGTGTGTGTGTTTTGCGTCAAAACACTTTATGGTGAGGTTCAAAAGGCTAAAGAATCTTGGGTTACTTCTTATAGAAAGGAAGTTGGTATTTGAGAAGGTTGGAAGCAGTTTGATGGAGAATGTTGTTTTTCATTAGAGAAGAAAGGACCCAAAGCAGACTCTGTAACTATGGCAACAATTATGTATTGGTAAGAATCCACACGTTCTGACCAATCGGAAGAGTTTAGCATTGCCACAGGTAACCACAAACAGCAGACTTCTGTCAGGTAATCATTGATGAGCACTGTAGTACCGGGGATATTTGTAGTTCCTGTGTGTAAGAGTGTGTAAGTGTGTGTGTGTGTGTGTGTGTGTGTGTGTGTGTGTGTGTGTGTGTGTGTACATTGCTTGGTTTTATGTACTTGTGAGGAGTAATATTTTGTAAAAAATTTCATTTTTCTCACTCATCTTCTTCCCCACTTATCCCACCTACATAAATCCTGCCGAGGTTTTATTTCCTGTCAATGTTGATGTAACGCGTGCGGTATGTGGTGGTTTTGAACAGATGAGTGGTTTATTACAAGGTCAACTCTTTAGGGTTGTTTTTTAAAAGCATATTTTTCTTTTTCAACAGGAGATTTACCTCAACACCTTCAGGTGATGATCAACATTCTTCGCTCTGAGGACCGAATTAAACTGGTATACATGCACGCACACACACTCTCACACACAGTCTCACACACACACACGAACACACACACAGCCTTGCTCAGGTTTGCATGTTTTTTGACTGCTTTTTGTCTTATTCACTAACTATGGAGAACATTAACGTGTGTGTGTGTGTGTGTGTGTGTGTGTGTGTGTATCTGATAAACTTTCTAAATTAACTTGTGTCCATATATCATGCATGTTTCTCGAAAAGTGTGTGTGTGTGTGTGTGTGTCTTTGTGTGTTTAAGGGCCCCTAAACATTAAGTGGTCCTGTTTATTATTGTGTACGGATAAACATGATGTAATTACCCTTTTATTACAATACTAACTAGAGATGGTAAGGTAAGGTACCCCCACAAACCACCTCCAAAATGTAATGGGTTTTTTTCAGTCCCATACCCTATCCGTCCTCCAAGTTTGGTGAAAATCAGTTCAGTAGTTTTTGCATAATCTTGTGAACAGGCAAACAAATAAACAAACAGATGCTAGTGAATACATAACCTCCCCGTCAAGTGTAGTAATGACGACCAGACACAATCCTGAACATTAATGGATTTATTTACACACTTTACATCTTTTAGTGACCTGGATGTCATTAGATTACATTCAATCACTGCAAAAAAATAAGTTTTGCTTATACACATACATAGTGTATACCACTAATAAACTGAAGGCACTGTCAGCTGCTGCTGTCAGTTAGACAGTTTATTTTGGTTCAGTTAGCCAGTGAAGTGCAGAGCCTGTAAAGTTTTTTTTAAATAAATAACTTATTTAAAGTGCTAACCACTACACCACCGTGCTGTCTAAATAAATTGATAGAAATGCTGTATTTCTCAGAATGTGATTACAGTAAAACCCTTATTCCACTCAGTCTGACATGTCATGCACAACGCGTGAAAAAAATTATTTAATACACCTTATACATACCATCTTAGTGCTTTCATTACATCACTGAGAGTAGCTCCAACCTTACTGATGATAATCACCTGATAAAAAAGGGTTTTTATGATCGTGCTGATATAGAATAATATGGTAATATATTTATCAAAAGACTTTTTCTGTCCCATGATTTAAAGCACCATAACACATTACACCTCATGGATTTAAATTCTGTATTATGCCAATAAATAAATAAATAAATAAACATTTAACCCAAGAACCATTTCTTTTTCTTCTCTCATCATGAATTTACTTGTGTCCAAATTAATAAACGTTTCTCACCTTAACCAAAATAAAAAGTTTCTCTTTGCATTTAAATCTATACCCGAGTTAGTTAGATATCACATGTGTTTCTCATGCAGTTTCAGTGAATAATCAGTGTTAATAGTACACGACATCTCACTGGACCTGCCAGAGTAAACAAGTGCAGGATCAGTTCATTGTTCATCTATCATTAAGGTTTACTGGTTTACTTTTCACCTTCTACTGACAAAAATCACTGTTTCTCTTTACCTGTGTGTGTGTGTGTTAGGCGGTGCGGTTGGAGAGTGCTTGGTCCGATCGGGTGCGGTACATGGTGGTAGTTTACACCAGCGGCAGACAGGACACAGAGGAAAACATTCTGCTGGGGATGGACTTCAACAATAAAGACAGGTAATAAATACATTCAACCATCAGTCCACTTTCTGAATTGCTTGATGCTACTAGGGTCAACGGGAGGCTGGAGCCTCTCTCAGCCGTCTCTGAATGAGAGTGGAGTTTCACGAGTCTGTCAAAGGGCCAGCACACGTAGCTATTCACACTCACACCTAGGGGCAATTTAGAACACACACACACACACACACACACACACACACACACACACACACACAAACACACATATGTACAAAACACATACGTGCACACACACACACACACACACACACACACACACACACACACACACACCCATACACACACA
This sequence comes from Neosilurus hyrtlii, assembly GCA_028564935.1. NCBI lineage: Eukaryota > Metazoa > Chordata > Actinopteri > Siluriformes > Plotosidae > Neosilurus > Neosilurus hyrtlii. Next base: position 15,313,366 of record JAOUQZ010000027.1, read on the forward strand.
CACTCACAAACACACACATGTACACAAACACACACGTGTGCGCACACACACACACACACACACACACACACACACATACCCATACACACACACACACACACACACACACACACACACTAACAAACACACAAAAAGAGCCTTACTCTAAACACTCACCCCAAAAATACACGATGATGTAACCTCAGGTGTAAAAACTCATTCATTACCTGCTTGTTCTCTGCAGCTCCTCTTCCTGTTACAGCTAATATTTACCCATCATCCTGCACAACAATCTAAATGTTTATGTAGCTCTGTGGATCAGAAGGTTTTGAGTCCATGCTTTAGATTTATACACCAAAATAATGGAGGGAATTTCAGTTTGTTGTGCAACTTGACCGAATCTCCAAAAATAGACGCATTCTTGTTTCAAGTTAGATTACAGAACTGGAATAATGACAAAATATTTCCAGTTTGACGTGTCATATATATTTTAGATTTGTTCCACACTTCATATTTTCCATGTTAAATAGCTAGCGGAAAAGTTTCTCATTTTTTAAACCTTTTTACAACAAAAACCCTGTGACAGGAGGTTCACTTCAGCTCATGTCTCAAGGATTCAAGTGAAGAGAATCATGAAGAGTGATGATCGCCTGGACTGGTTTCACCAACATGAAACAAGAAAATATACTGTATTTTTAAATTCTCTAACATCATTCTCTAAAATATCTTGAGTATGAAGCAGAGTTGAGAGTAAACAGAGTTAATCTCTGTCATATTTACACTGTTTGTTTGGAGTCACTAAAAAGTCAGACATACATGATTATTTCACATTCATTCATTCATTCATTCATTCATTTTCTAAACAGTTCATCATCAGTTTCATTTTCTGAACCCTTAATCCTAATTGGGGTTGCGGGGAGGCTGGCGCCCATTTCAGCCAACCTGGTAATAGTGGGGCTTGGACCCTGATAATTCAACACCCTACCATGAGGCCACCACTGCCCCTGATTATTTCACATTATAACTTGATATATGTGCCAGTTTCCTTTCTAAATTTAATACAGCACATTGAATTCCGATACCTAGAACTACAATTTTCCCCAAATGGGCATAATTACCTTTCGTATGAGTTACATGAAAGGTACTGTGATGCTCCGATTTTCATTTCACAGGAAATTGTGTGGAATAAAAAGTCCACAAATGCGCGCTCATAATAAAATCCACAATAATTAACTTAAAAGGTCCTTGAAGAGTCCTTTAAAAAGTTCAAGGATCCAGAATTTGATCTGGAACCTCTCCAAAATGTAATGGAGTCTTCTTTCCAAAACCCCGCCCCTGGTAAAAAAAAAAAAAAAAAAAAAGGATAAAAATCTGCATATCATTTTTGCATAATTCTACTAACAAACACAGATTTGTGCTATGCTATACCAACACAAATCACAGGTAAAACAACCTTCTTGGCGGAGGCAATTTGACTATTTGCATAAATTAAAAAAATATTTCTTCAATGTTTCTTTTTTTATAATAAAAAAATCCTAACATGAACAGCCATTGGGGAGTGAGTCTGAAAAAAGTTATATAATAATAACTTCAATCATCCGTTTCATCCACGTCTCAATCATATTAGTGTGTATGGTTTCTGACAGTGTAAGACAGTGAGTTATAAAAATGGACAAAAATGACATCAGTGAGATAAATACAGAGTGAAAACTGAATCACTTTGTTCCTCAGACACAGACAGGAGGCGTGGCCCAAAGAGCAGACATGCCATTGTAATTACATGTTATAGGTATAAGTCTAATATAACAGTTCATATTTAAAATAGTTATAAAACAATGTAACAATTACATGAAAAACAATATTCTCAACAGGTGTGGACTCAGGTCTAATGTCTGGTCTAATAAAAGTCTCTGGTATCTTTGACATTTATGTTGTTATATATAAAACTTGAAGGAGAAAAGGTTAAGTTTAGGTAATATGGGAATAAATTTGTTTATATTTTGGGGGAGCAGGTAAGAACAAAAATAATAGGAGAGGGTGGAATTACGTGTACGATGTTCACGAGAAGAACTACCGACTGGAGTCACAGTTCAGTAACCATGTGTTGTTTTTTCGCCCTCACAGTAAAAGTTGTTCCATAGGGATGGTTCTACCACTTTGGAGCGACACAAAGATCCATTTGGATGGAGACGGGTGAGTACATCACTGCCTACTGGTCTGAACATGGAAATGCAGCCTCTCTGTGCGTAAAGTGCTTTAGCTTTTATGAACAAATGTTAAAAACATTTTTCAGAAATCGTTCTTTCTTTTTTAAGGTAAATCATCAGCAGTATTTGGGATTTGGATTTTTATTATCGGGTGTTTAATGCAAATTCTTTGTATCTAGTGTTTAATGTGGATTTTATTATTAGGAGTTTAATGTGGATTTTATTACTAGGTGTTTGATGTGGATTTTATTATTAGGGGTTTATTGTGGATTTAATTCGAAATGACATTTTGTGTCAATATTAATTTTATGAATCTTTTGAATCAGAGGTTCTGGTTTATAAGCAACACATTCTTCTGATTCAGAATTTTAAGTTATATATTATACATCATCATATTTTACTCATATTCTTACTCATAACCTTTGTGGCAGAAAAATGAGTAGATATTTGGTGTGTGTATAAAGTATTATCTAAAGATTTATCTATTTTTTTTTGTTGCTATACATTCATCTTCTTCCGCTTGTTCCTGGGTCGGGTCACGGGGCCTAAGCAGTGAGGTCGAGAAATCCCTCTCCCCAGCCACTTCCTCCAGCTCTTCCGGGGGGATGCCAAGGTGTTCCCAGACCAGCTGAGAGACATAGTCACTTTAGCGTGTTCTGGGTCGACCCCAGGGTCTCCTGGTTGGACAGGCCCAAAACACCACACCAGGGAAGCGTTTGGGAGGCATTCTAATCAGATGCCCGAGCCACCTCAACTGGCTCCTCTCAACACGACAGAGCAGCGGTTCTACTCCGAGCTCCTCCCGGATGACCTTTTCACCCAAACTCTAAGGGAGAGCCCTGCCACCCTGTGAAGGAAACTCATTTCAACTGTTTTTATTCACCATCTTTTTCTTTCGGTCACTACCCAAAGCTTGTGACCATAGGTGAGGGTAGGAATGTAAATCAACTGAAACGTATGAGCCTTCCAGCTCAGCTCCCTCTTCACCATGACAGCAGCAGAGACTGCATCGATCTGCCTGTCAATCTCCCGCTTTATCCTTCCCTCACTTGTGAACACGACAGCAAGATACTTTAACTCCTCCACTTGGGGAGGACCTCATTCCAGACCCGGAAGGTGCATTCCATTTTTTTCTGGCTGAGAACCATGGCTTCGGACTTGGAAGTGCTGTGAATCGCTCCAGCGAGAGCTGAAGGTCACAGCTCAATGAAGCCAAAAGGACAACGTCATCTGCAAAAAGCAGAGACGAGATCCTATGGCCACCAAACCAGAACCCCTCAACACCTTGGCTGCCTTTGACATGTGGTTACCAATGCAGACCAAGCTCTAGCTCCAGCAAAACAGAGACCGAACAGCCCGTAGTCTTGTACCCCATATTCCCAGAGCACACCCCACAAGATCACAGAACGAGTCGAAAACACAGTCGAAAGCCTTCTCCACATGGAACATGTGGACAGGTTGGGCCAACTCCCATGCCCCCTCCAGGATCCTGTAGAGTGTGTAGAGCTGGTCAAGAATGCTGCTGCAGGGACGAAAACCACATTGTTCCACCTCTCCAGTACTCCTGAATAGACCATCCCAGGTAGGCTCAGAAGTGTCATTCCACAATAGTTGGAACAGATCCTCCAGTCCTAAAAACTACCACCCCAGTTTGCCAATCCAGAGATACGGTCTCCAATGACCACACAATGTTGTAGAGACGTGTCACCGAGGAGCTTTTTAACTACCTCGGCGACCTCAGCCCCAGTGATAGGCAGACCCCCTTTGAATCCCCAGGCTCTTCCTCTTCCACAGAGGGTGTGTTGGTGGGAATGAGGAGGTCCTTGAAGTATTCCTTCCACCTCCCCACAACATCCCCAGTTGAGGTGAGCAGCTCCTCACTTCCCGAGGCACCGGATGGTGGTCCAGAACCTTTTCGAGGCCAAACGATAGTCTTTTTCTAGGCCCTCACCAAACTCCTCCCAAACCTGAGATTTTGCATCAGCGACACCTGGGCTGAGTTACGTTTGGCCTGTCGGTACCCGTCAACTGTCCCACAGGCCAAAAGGACCTGATAGACCTTCTTCAGCTTGACAGCCCCCCTCACCGCATGTGTCCACCACCTGGTTCGGGGGTTGCCTCCACGACAGGCACCGATGATCTTCCGGCAACAGCTCTGGGCTGCCGTCTCAATAATGGAGACACGGAACATGGCCCATCTGCACTCTATGTCCCCGGCCTATATTGGGATGTGGTGGTAGATCTGCCGGAGGTGGGAGTTGAAGGCCCTTCTGACAGGAGACTGTGCCAAAAGTTCCCAGGAGACCCTAACTACATGCTTGTGTCTCCCAGGTCTGGAGGGCAGCCTCCCCTGCCATCTGAGCCAGCTCACCACCAGGTGGTGATCGGTTGACAGCTCAGCGCCTCTCTTCACCCGAATGTCCATAACATGCGGCCGCAAGTCCGATGACACGACTACAAAGTCGATCTTCGAACTTCGGCCTAGGGTATCTAAGTCCAACAACGAAACACCATTTGGGTTCATATTTGAGAGGTTGTTGATATACATATTGTATATATACATCACACAAATGGTGTTTATAAGCTCAGATATCAGATGTCTGTGTGTTCAATTCTTAAAAATTAAGAGGATACTAGATGGCAAGGCTGATTTCTGTTGGTCTTTTGTGTTACAAATTGCAGGGGTTTCAGTGTGTCCACGGCGGGACGTACTCACATCTTTAAACCGGTCTCAGTTCAAGCCATGTGGTAAGTGATCATCAACAGTACAGTGGTGCTTGAAAGTTTTATTTTCATACATTTCTGCATAAATATAAACTAAAACATTATCAAATTTTCACACAAGTCCTAAAAGTAGATAAAGAGAACCCAGTTAAATAAATGAGACAAAAATATATTGTACTTGGTGATTTATTTATTGAGGTAAATTATCCAATATTACATATCTGGAAGTGGCAAAAGTTTGTGAACATCTAGGATTAGCAGGTAAATTAATAATTTGAAGGTAAATTACAGTCAGTTGTTTCTAATCAGTAGGATGATAATCAGGTGTGACTGGGCACCGAGTTTGATTTAAAGAACACTGATCTACCAAAGAGTCAACACATGTTTGTGGAAGTGTATCATGGCATGAGCAAAGGAGATTTCTGAGGGCATCAAAAAAAGGCTGTTGATGCTCATCAGGCAGGAAAGGGTTACAAAACCATCTATAAAGAGTTTAGACTCCGCCAATCCAGAGTAAGACAGATTGTATACAAATGGAGGAAATTTAAGACCATTGTTACCCTCCCCAGGAGTAGTCGACCAACTAACATCACTCCAAGAGCAAGGCGTGTAATAGTCGGCAAGGTCATAAAGGACCCTAGGGTAGCTTCTAAGCAACTGAAAGCCTCTCTCACATTGGCTAATGTTTGCTAAAGATCACATGGACGAACCAGAGGGCTATGGGAAAATATCTCGTGGATGGATGGGACAAAAATAGCACTTTTTGGTTTGGATGAGAAGCGTAATGTTTGGAGAAAGGAAAACATTGAATTCCAGCGTAAGAACCTTATCCCATCTGTGAAACATGATAGTGGTATCATGGTTTGGGCCTGTTTTGCTGCATCTGGGCCAGGACAGCTTGCCATCATTGATGGAACAATGAATTCTGAAGGAAAATATCAGGATATTTCTCCATGAATTGAATCTCAAGAGAAAGTGGGTCATGCAGCAAGGCAACGATCCTAAGCACACAAGTCGGTCTTGCAAAGAATGGTTAAAGAAGAATAAAGCTAATGTTTTGGATTGGCCAAGTCAAAGTCCTGACCGTAATTCAGTTGAAATGTTGTGAAAGGATGTGAAGTGAGCAGTTCATGCAAGAAAACTCACCAACATCCCAGAGTTGAAGCTGTTCTGTATGGAGAAATGGGCTGAAACTCCTCTAGGCTGATGTGAAGGACTGATTAACACTTAACGGAAACGTTAAGCTGTAGTTATTGCTGCAAAAGTGGGTCACACCAGATACTGAAATCAAAGGTTCGCATACTTTTGCCACTCACAGATACTTAATACTTGATCATTTTCCTAAATAAATTAATGACCAAGTAAAATATTTTTGTCTTCTTTATTTAACTGAGGTGTCTTTATCTACCTATAGGACTAGTGTGAAAATCTGATGATATTTTACATCATATTAATGCAGAATTGTATAAAAATGTTTTTTTTAAAAACATTAAAGTTTGTTCACAAACTTTTAAGCACTACTGTACTTAATAATCAGAGATGTTTTGTGCCCAGTGTTTAAATAAGAATAAATTAATTCATTAAAAATACAACAAACAAACAAAAGAATTAAAATGAGTATTTGATCTGATATAAAGGAATAAATAAACGGATTTTATTATCAGGCCAATAAATACAACCAACATGGCATGGAGTTCCTGTTACCTCCCTGAAATGTATTATATGAATATAATAATCCTGAAGGAACTGTGGAATTTATATTAGTATAAAACTTTAATTTCATTTTGGCATCTTTTTCAGAGATAATGTATTACAACCCAGGTTTATGATGATCCCTCACTGACCTGCAGGTTACACACGTGTTGAACGAGCTGCTGTGAGATTCCTGAAATTGTTATTGACATTAATGTTTAAATCTTCTACATTCCTTGGTTCCTTCACTTCCTCATGACTCAGCATTATTTCTATTCTGGGAAATGTATTTCTTTTCCTCCTTTCGCTCTGTTCCACTCCATATTCATTTATTCATTCATTTTCTGAACCGCTTAATCCTAATTAGGTCTTGAGGACGCTGGTGCCCATCTCAGCTGATTCTGGGTGAGGGCAGAGTACACCCTGGACAGCTCACCAGGCTTGCTGGGCTCTCACTCCATATTCAGAGTGTAAATATCTCATTAACTTTTGATGGCCATCCTACAGGTGTTGTCTGTGCAGGTAAGGGAGGGTCAGGGCAGGGTCAGGAGCCTTATTTCGGAGCACACATTGCTCGTTCACACTGGGCAATTCGCTAAACTCAGCTGTTGGCTGCCACCTGTTGGTGGATGTGTGTAACTGACATGGCTTAGAAATTTGCACCCACTTCACATTTTTCCTGAACAGTTTCTGACTAACAAAAGTCCGTGTATTTACCCAAATGGTTTCAGCTTTACACTTTTTAACAACTGCAAAGCATAAAATAATTCTCTGTGCATTTTGGGTGTATAATGTAACTTTCTTATTGGCTAAACCACAGAGTTCTGGTACTAAGTTCTAGTAATGTGTACAAAATATCTGGCTGAAAATCTTTCCCACAGTATAAGCAGAAATACCTTAATCGTAGGTCATTCAGTGAGAGGCCCACCGTTAGAGGATCTCCATCGTATAGTCTGACCTGAAGAGCATGATATCATACAGTGTGTTACAGATGTTCTGTCAGGATTTGTAGACTCTGTAATCAGTAATACACTGTTGGTTGTTAATTGTAAAAAAAAAAAAAAAAAAGATCCTGAGCAGAAATGGGAAGTTTAGTCTCAGGCCATCTCTGTGAATTACAATTTATACAAATTTATATTTATTTTGAAGGTGGTACAGGGTTTACCTCAGCAAGAAGGTCTTGGGGTTGAGTGCTGGTCACGGCATGGGTGTTTCTATGTGGAGTTTGCATGTTCTTCTTCTGCTTGCATGGGTTTCCTTTGGGTACTCCAGTTTCCTCCTACAGTACAAAGACATGCACATTTGGCTAATTAGCTGTTCCAGATTGCCCCTAGGTGTGAGTGTGGATGGTTGTGAGTGTAGGCCCTCTGATGGTCTGGTGAGCTGTTCAGGGTGTACCCCACCTTCACCCAGAGTTGGCTGAGATGGGCACCAGTCTCCCTGCGACCCTAATAGGACTAAGCAGCTCAGCGAATGAATGAATAAATAAATGAATGAATGTTTATAGTGACTTTGTGTATAGTAGATAGATGAACACAGGATGGGAGCAGTCCGGTTTCAGGTATCTCACTCCTTACCTTTGCCCTTGTCCCAGGTCTGCTCTGCAGGTGCTGCACAAAGCATGTGAGTTGTCGCGGCGATATAACTACTTCCCTGGTGGAATTGCACTCATCTGGACAGGTTACTATGAGAGTTGCATCGCCTCTGAACAGAGCTGCATCAACGAGTGGAACGCCATGCAAGACTTGGAGACGATGAGGCCCGATTCGCCCGCCATGTTTGGAGACAAGTGAGTTCTCATGCTGATCCTACTCTGATTTATAAATTAAAATAGTGCAGTTTCTCCACCTTCTTTCAGTATATTGTCATGGGACTCTCCCTTTAAACTAGTCTGACATTCTCGTCTCATTTTGACTGAGTTTGGTAGTAAATGCAATATCAATGATGGAAGCTTCTAGTTGTTTTCAAATAGATGAGATGAAATTAAATGACATTTGTATCTGAAGATCAGATCCTGGATCAGCCATTCTTTTGCATGATGCACAGGAGTCCTTCTGTAGAATGATCTTTATCTGATATTCTCTGCAGGCCGACGGAGAGAGAGCGAACCGAATGTCTCATCAAAACCAAACTCAGGAGCATCATGATGCTGCAGGACCTGGAGAACGTCACGTCTAAGGAGGTGAATAACGAACCCAGCATATTTTAACTTACTGTATTCTTATATAACAATTCCATTCTTTCTTAATAATTCCTAATTAAGCATAAACATTTATCATTCATGTAACATTAACTGAACTCCTACATCTGGTTAACAACTTCTGACCAGTCAGAATCAAGGATTTAAAGGCATTGTGTTGTAAGTTTAATTATTTTATTCTGCTAGAAAAAAGTGAGGGTGTTTTTTTTCCACAACTCTTTCAGATCCGTAATGAGCTCGAGCAGCACATGAACTGCAATCTGAAAGAGTACAAAGAGTTCATTGATAACGAGATTCTGCTGATCCTGGGTCAGATGGATAAGGCCACGCTCATATTCGATCACCTGTACCTGGTTAGTGGAAAAGTTCCTCCTGTTTTGTGTTAAGAGTACTGCTTAAAATGATGTGTGATGTTAAAATCCTGTTGGGTTTTTGTTTTTCTGTGTTTTAGGGATCTGAATGGAACGCGTCCAATCTGGAGGAGCTGCACGAGACAGGGTGAGTGACAATGTACAGGCGTAAAGAAAACTTTTTTCATGCTGTGTGTCTATACTGTTATAGATTTCTTATAGCTTCTGCAATGTTTTGCTCATAGCGTTGGATACATTCTGAATGTCACTCGGGAGATTGACAACTTCTTTCCCGGCACTTTTTGTTACCACAACGTGCGTGTGTATGATGAAGAAACGACGGATCTGCTGGCTCACTGGAATGACACGTACAACTTCATCGTTAAGGCAAAGTATGAGGCACACAATAATCAGTAATGTTCTCATGTTGGTGGTGGTGTGGAGAAAAGAAAGAGATATGTAGATAGAGTGATGTAGAGAAAGAGAGAGAGAGGGAGATTAAGAAAGATACAGGGAGAGAGAATTATCTTTAGAAGTTTGTGAGACTCGTGTACACATGCTAGTGTACAGGAATATGAACATGATGGAAAAGAAGAAGTGAGTGTATGATGGAGAAGAAGCAGCAAGTGTGTGATGGGGAGTAAACAGCGAGTGTGTGAAGGGGAAGAAGCAGCAAGTGTGTGATAGAGAAGAAGCAGTGAATGTGTGACGGGAGGAAACAGCGAGTGTGTGATGGTTTATAAGCATCGAGTGTGTGATGGAGAAGAAGCAGCGAGTGTGTGATGGATTATAAGCAGCGAGTGTGTAATGGATTATAAGCAGCGAGTGTGTGATGGATTATAAGCAGCGAGTGTGTGATGGAGAAGAAGCAGTCACTGTGTGATGGAGATAAAGCAGTGAGTGTGTAATTGGAAAGAAGCAGCAAGTGTGTGATGAAGAAGCAGTGAATGTGTAATGGGGAAGCAGTGAGTGTGTGATGGGGAAGAAGCAGCGAGTGTGTGATGGTAAGGAAGCAGTAAGTGTGTGTTGGAGAAGATGCAGCGAATGTGTGATGAAGAACAAGCAGTGAGTGCGCGATGGAAAAGAAGCAGCGAGTGTGTGATGGAAAAGAAGAAGCGAGTGTGTAATGGAGATAAAGCAGTGAGTGTGTGACGGGGAGGAAGCAGCGAGTGTGTGATGGATTATGAGCAGCGAGTGTGTGATGGAGAAGAAGCAGCGAGTGTGTGATTGGGAGAAAGCAGCGAGTGTGATGTAATGAGTTTTTGAAAGTGTGTTGAAAATCGCTGACCTCACACATTAGATTCTAAAGCACCTTAAAGTTCATGTCGTAAGCTTTTTATTTACCACGATTACGAGCATAAGTTGATAACAGTGCTAGTACTAGAGTGCACCTGGGTCGTACTGCACTCACATTGGCCCCCTTAATGAACCAGGACACTTTAAACTTCCTGCTCTCCGAACGCTTCCGAAAACGCTCTCTTCTGCATTTTCCACCGAAACTGACTGCTGACGTCACTTACAGAAAACACTTCAGTGCAGAAGCGATTCGTTCGAAATGGTGACATCTTGTGTTGTTGGCGGGTTTAGCAATAACTACTCCGAGAACAGTTACAACCCCCACCGAGTCGTCTCTCTCCATCAGTGGCCGCCTGACCCTGTTATAACCGCGAAGTGGAAGCGATTTGTGGAATCCACGAGGAAATGCAGTACCCAGTATTCACCCCGTGAAGACCGACCCACGCACAGCCCGTGGTGCCTGTAGTGAGAGACGGAGAACGACCGTGACTAAACTGAATTTTAGAAGGGTACATTTACTTTTAATTATATATAGCTCAGTTTAATCCGCCCTCATACTAGTAGTAGATGTGTGTGTGTGTGTGTGTGTGTATACACACATTACATGTACTAATACTATTACTAGTACGGTACTAATGTAGCCTCTGGTTTTGTTTGTAGGACTGATTAATAAATAACGCTACTGTTAGATGCTTGTGATTGATTCCAGACAGAACATAGAAATAAATCTTACAAGTCAATGTTGTTGGCATGATTTTCACGTCCATCATTTGCACCCATGAGCTCGACCGGGAGTTCCGCGTCGTTAACAACTGCAGCCTGTGGAGGGGCTACCGGTTCGAACCGATAAGGCTCTATAACCGGGGCCTGTAAATTGTTTAACCCCCCCTCGACACTTTCATCACTGTCCGATATGCAAGTAAGTCGGGGCTGAATAATTGTTTAAGTCCTCACTCCCATCGATAAAACACTCCTCCGAAGGGAATGGAGAAGCTTCTTTATCGCTGGCCGCCATTTTACTGTAGCGAAGCTAGTCTGTTGTTTTCTGGAATCTACGTCACATCGTCACGTGACCAACTTAGGCTCCGATGAGAGCGTACTCGGGAATGTTCGGAAAACACTGAAGTTTCTCAGATGGCTTTAAAAACCACAGTGTGTATCGGTCAAAACAAGCCATGGATGTATTTATATACGCCAACCAAACAATTTACATGATTTTGCATTGTTAATTAAGACACGTCCTTTAATCACATTTCGGGTTAGTTACAGTTACAGAATCAGTGTTTGTACTTTTGTCTCTGATCTTTCTCTGACTTTTCAGGAAAAACCAGTCAAAGTGTCTGGTTCACTGTAAGATGGGTGTCAGCCGCTCAGCATCCACAGTGATAGCGTATGCCATGAAAGAGTACGGCTGGACCCTGGAGAAGGCTTACAACTTTGTTAAACAGAAACGCAGTGTCACACGGCCCAATGACAGCTTCATGAGACAGCTGGCCGAATATGAGGGCATTCTGGATGCAAGGTAACTGTTTTCTCTTTGATTTCTAAGTTCTTATTTATAAATCCATCATTCAAAATATATGTACAGAGTATACACTAAATTCAAATTCAAATTTATTCGTCACATACAAATTATACACAGTACAATATGTAGTGAAATGCTTAGTACGACTG
>JAOUQZ010000027.1:15350563-15362375 GCA_028564935.1 Neosilurus hyrtlii
ATCAATATGATCCAATATTACATGAAATAAATACTTGAATAGTACTTGGTTTCTGATTTATCTTCATTTTGTTAAGATTTTGTTTGATGATGTTAAGTGTAGAATCATCACTGCAGCTCTATTTTTTATTTTTTATTTTTACACTCGATAATTTGTTCCATACGCTCTGAAGTTCATTCATGCTATTGTAAAAGTCGAAATAAATAAATAAATAAATCTGAACAATGGGTATTTTTAGTGTTTTGTTTATTATTCATACTTTTACTTCAGTATACTTGTCGGAATAATTTTTTTGGTTCTTGTTGCCTACAATCGCATTGTTCAATACATTTTCATCAGAAGTAATTTTTACTTTTTATTACGAGCCCTTTTAGATAAAAGTGGTGGTGTAGAATCTTCACTGCTCACTACTCTTCATCGTCTGAGTGGTCCTTTAATGGTGTGTTCCTCTGTACAGTTTTCATTCCCTGAGAAGTGCGAAAACCTTTCCTACAACCTCGTTGTATTCATGTTTCTTGTGGGTTGGCAGTTAGACTGAACCGATACTTTGGGAGGCACTGTACTTTGGTCGGAATGGATTCAGATTTGGCTACAACCACAAAGTGCCGATGAACCGCTCACCGAAGTACTGCTCTGTAACAAGGCTTGAGTAATGAACTGATAGCCATGTGTACCATCGACAGACACTTCATCAATTGCAATAACGGCATGACGCTATCAAGCTGAGTACGCTGATTGTGCTTGCTAACGCCATGTTGTCATGGTAACGTTGCCAGTCACGTGTATCTCTATGTAATTATTAAAAATGATGAATAATTATCGATATTGATTAACATGGATCAGTATACTGTGATCTTTTTTCAGCTCTATCGCCCAGTTCTAACTAAGTGTTCGGAATGTTTGTAAAACGTGACTCGCCCAGTGTGACAGCGCTTCAAGACTGTCAAACCAAGACGCGTCCTTTCAGAATTCTGTGTTTTTTCCCCTTAAGTCACTTTTTTTGGAATAAACGAAGTGCAGTGAGACTGTGCTGAACGTTAAAGTGACGAGTCGAAGGGTTTATCTGAAGTGTATCTACTTTGTTCTGATATGTAAGGTATGTGTCTGTTGAGCGTTTTAATAGCAATCTGTAATAATATATCATCTCGTAAGTGCTTTTTTAAAATGTGTAATAGTTGCTGTTCTTTGAAGATGTTGATGTTTTTGTCGCCATCGTCAGTGTTTTGTAACAGTGAGAGGTAACAGCAGAACTTTACAGATGTGGAATTGTCCTCAGGACAGATGAGTTTGCAGTTTCTCTGGAACATACGCAACATATTTGTGTTGTATTTACTTCGGGAGAGAGAAAATGGATGGTGAGGAAATGACTGTTTATAGTTTGTATAACACAAGTGATAATAGAAACCACCTTGTTTTCAATATTCCACAACTTTATATGTTTCTGCTGAAGGGTTTTATTAAAACGGTTGTACGTCATTCTTTAATAAGTAAATGAATCAAATGAAGTAAATGAATTGTTTTGAAATTTGTTTAAAAAATTTTTGTAGAAGACAAATAAAATGTTTCATGACCTGCAGCACCTTTAGCATAGAGAATGGATCACGTGATGTCACACCATCACTGTTGTGGTTTATTTTCCTAACAGACTTATATAATCATCATTTTATTTCCCGCTTCCTCCACCGTCATGGCTGAAGTGCCCTTGAGCAAGGCACCCAACTTCCAACTGCTCTACTGCTCTACTGCAGCCCACTGCTTCCACCTGTAATTCAGGTAATACTGCAATAAACAAAATGAACCTGAATAAACAAACAAAAAAAGATTATAAGTCGTGTTTATAGGTTTAAACCCTGTGTTAAGGGTGATATGGTGGTGTAGTGGAGAGCATTTCCACCTCACAGTAGGTCCTGGATTTGAGTCCCAGGCTGGGCTTGGGTGTTTCTGTGTGGAGTTTGCATGTTCTCCCTGTGCTTGTGTGGGTTTTCTCCATGTACTTCGATTTTTTTCTACAGTCCAAAGACTCGTGCATTAGGCTAATTGGCAGTTCCAAACTGCTGTTAGGTGTGAGTGTGTGTGTGTTGGCCCTACAGTGGACTGGAGAGATGTATTCCGTCTTCACCCAGAATTGGTTGAGATAGGCTCCAGCCTCCCTGCGACCATGGTTGGAGTAAGTGAATGAATGAATGAATAAAGTCTGTGTGAAATGTACATTTCTGAAAGTTTTACACACCGCAGCTTGTTTGATGCACTTGGTTATATTCCGTCAGCCTGGATGATTATAATAAATAAATAATAAAAAAGTTGTGTTTGATGGTGATCATCATTCTGGAGGAGACGTGTGCTGCTGTGATCTTCTGAAACATCCACAGTGATAAATGAATAACGCGACCAGGTGCGTCTCTACTCCCAGAACTGTTGATTAGGATTGAAAATGCAGTGGAACCCTCCGAGTTTACACGCCCACTGTTCCGTTTGGTTTATTTGACACTTGGTGTTTATGGGATCGAGTTGTGTGCAGTTGTTTTAATAGAGGAAGATGTTTTGTGTTTAATATGCATTGACAGGATGTATTTTTGTAGTTTCTTTTCAGGTGAGTGAGAAACTGTCAGTATAAAATGCTCAGTGCAGAAGATAAACTTTTTTACGAAGTGTTGGACACACCGCAGCCGTGCCACGCAGCCACACTGAGTCATACCCCAATGGGACATTTTACTGGAAGTTCCCCTGCACTTGAACTTGTTTTCCCTGGGACTCCTGCACTGTTCTGTCACACACTAATTAAATCCCTGTTTTCATATTGTCCAGGACAAAAAGCAGGACCTGCAAACCTACATGTTACCTCGGAACACTGGGATGGATAGACACTCATAAGGGGAATATTAATATAAGCCTGTAGTGATAGTCAATTTAATCACATTATCATGTGATTAATGCAAATAATCAGTCATTTTTCTGACCATGATCAACTGACAAAGTATGTGCTTATTTTCATATGAAAACACTATGCAGAGAGCGTTTTCCTGAGCCATTCCATGAACTTTATTAAATTTTCAACAATCCACCAGTAAACTGTTTCTGCAAAGAGAGTTCAGTACATGCACTTTCAGTTTTACTGAAAATTTAGCAAAAGTCCCTTTATTTGTTGGAAGTTTTTTGGGGAGAGAGTGAGTTACGTGCACTTAAGCTTATGAAAAGATGTAGCTCTAGATTATAGTCGATGTCTATTTGCTAGACGTTCTCATGGAGAAGTGGAGAGCTGTGAGGGGCAGTTCATCCAAGTCTATATATTCCGCTTGTTCGTGTATTGTTTGTCTCTCTAGGCCTTTGATTCCTGCATAGAAGGTGGTGACGATTGCGAGAATTCTAAAAACTGCACATGCGCTACCACATAAATCGAGTTGCCCATGGAATTCTGGGAGGGCCACCGCGCCCAACTAAAGTGAGCTCAACCTTCCTATAATCGCATATTATTTAGTACAACTTTTTTGTGTAAATGAATTAATATTTGTAATTATTATTTACATATCATATATCAGTAATTACAAATATTAATTCATTCACACAAAAAAGTTTCATACATTAATACAATTAAAGCAGAAAAACAATTACATATAAACTACCAAAATAATATTTTTGTAAACATTAAAGTAATTCAGTGCATTAATTAAACACTAATAAAATGATATACATTGATGTAATTATGAGCGTTTTTATTCGTAAGGATTTAATTTGAAATGTTTATTTTATTTATGGAATATACAGATTAAGTGCAGTTTTATTCAGCGTTGCTTATAAATTACTCATCGATTTATCTGTACTATACACATCTTCTTTACATCACGATTCTCAGTTAAATGTTTTCATTAATTAAATATAAACTTTAATACTGTATAGTCTACTGTAGTATATAGAGCACTGTAGTACAGTGAACTATACTATATTTTGCTGTACTGTAACATATAGATTACTGTAGTACAGTGAATTTTACTGTACTGTAGCATATAGAGTATTGTAGTACAGTGAACTGTTCTGTATTTTCCTGTACTGTAGTATATAGAGTACTATAGTATAGTACAGTGAACTATAGTGTGGTTAACTGTACTGTAGTACAGTGAACTATACTGTATTTTAATGTACACTAGTATACGGAGTACTGTAGTACAGTGAACTATACTGTATTTTACTGAACTGTAGTATATGGAGTACTGTGGTACAGTGAACTATACTATATTTTACAGTACTGTAGTATATAGAGTACTGTAGTACAGTGAACGATACTGTTATACTGTTTTGCATTACAGTGAACTATACTGTATTTTAATGTACACTAGTATACAGAGTACTGTAGTACAGTGAACTATACTTTATTTTACTGAACTGTAGTATATAGAGTACTGTAGTACAGTGAACTATGCTGTATTTTACTGTACTGAAGTATATAGAGTATTGTAATACAGTGAACTATGCTGTATTCTCTACTGTAGTATACAGAGTACTGTAGTACAGTAAACTATACTGTGGTTAAATGTAGTGTACTGTACTGTATTTTACTGTACTGTTGTATATGTAGTACAGTCAACAGTACTGTATTTTACTGTACTGTAGTGTATGGAGTACTGTAGTACAGTGGACTGTACTGTATTTTACTGTACTGTAGTGTGTGGAGTACTGTAGTACAGTGGACTGTACTGTATTTTACTGTACTGTAGTGTATGGAGTACTGTAGTACAGTGGAGTATACTATAGTATCACTGATACCACTCTAACCACCATGACATCCAGAGCAGGAAGAGCCAAACTTTTCCATGATGCACCTGATTGCTTAATGTCAGCAGGCTGTACATTTCAGGTTCAGTAATTACTATTGATTGTTTTAGAAACAGCGGGTTCTCTTACTTGTATTAATGCATCCTTAATAGTAATGTTACTGCGGTGGAGGTGAAGGTGATTTTTATAAGCCGTCTAAAATGACTGAGACTGGACTGATTACAGAATCATCCTATTAACACACCCTGACAGTCTGAACCTTATCCTCAGCCAGCAGCATGTATTTCTGAGATGAAGAACACTGACGAGGTGGAGTCGTGTTTCAACTGTTTAGATTTAAAAAAAAAAAAGGGATAAATTGAGCCTGATTGTATAAATAATGAAATTGATGTGTGGGATGGAATTGGAAAAAGAAAAAGCCTGTGGCTGATTATTTATAAAGAATAAAAAACAATTATCTACCCTATTAAAATGGTTGTAGGAGAACCAGGTACTGTACTCTTGATGTCGTAGAGATTTCGTCCTGCACCCTGATGGATTCTTTAGTTCGTGAACGGTCTCTTTTTGAACCAGTTTAAGTCTGAAATTTTTGTTATACATCAGACAGTAAGTTTAGGATCTGATTGAGGAATAGAAATACGGAGTTACTTTAGTTTAATGCTGCAACCAAAAATTACCAAAATAACAGAATATACACTCATTACTATTTCCTCCTGATGACCCCCACAAAAGCTCCATTAGGACTCATAGCTAGCAATATCTGCTTCAGAATCAACTCTACGTCATATTTCTTGCAGTGGTCACCATACACCATACAGGTCCTGTACAAGACACGGCTAGAACACCATGACGTGCTTACCAAGGACCAAACACGTGGAAACTGTTATGAACAGAAACACAGAGAATAAAATGATATTTGAAATGAATTATTAATTCAGTATCATATTGCTATACCACCAGTGTTGTTACTGTTTTACAAATTTTTATTTGTAATTTGAAGATCTTGAAGGTGTCTGATTGTTTTAATATAATGATTATTTGTCATGACGAGCACCTGGGAGTGCCATGTTTGCAGAGGCTCTACTGACCCTGAGTGATGCTTTTCATTTTTTAATATGATGATATATTTGCTTAAATATTGCTTATTTAGTTATAAACAAGGCCATTTGATTATTTTTCTGTAAAAAATTAGTCAGAAAGTTTTGATGCCACAATAACTTTTTTGTTAACTTTAGGGACTATATATCATCCATCATTATTAACGATACTACCGTTATCTTCTCGTCTTTCTCATCGTTCACAACTCTCTGTTTTTGTATTGGTGAGAAATGCCATCACCATTTTTCCTGAGGGTGTTGGGACTGTGTTACTACACAGTCTATCAATTCATCCCAGTCCATTATCCAATATGGCTGCCACTGCTTCTTGAATTTACATTACACACATTAACCCAAAAACAACGTCACGGATCATCACCATTGTTGGTGTCTTGGAACTGGGCGTACCCTTTAATAATGCCGCACACAGGCTGAGAGATATTGCCTGCTTTGTGGCGCTGTTTCATTTTATGTAAAAAGGTGGACCTTCTTACGGCGAAGATTATGGTCATGAAAATGATTGCAGTTATTTGCATTAATCATAGGGCGGGATGAGTAAGTGATATCTCTAATAATTTATTATATTAATATACTAATTGCAACAAGATTAACTGAGGTGTAAAGGCGTGTATTTTTTGAAGTGGAAATGTTGTTTTTGAGGGACGATGTTTATTTATTCAGTATTTTTGGACTGAGTCTCCAGTGTCCGTTACAGCAGTTTCGTCCAACCGAAAGGTTTTCAGAGTCTGAGTAAATGGGATAAGTTGCATTTTCTTTTTTGTCTTTGAGAGAGCAAAGGGAAAAACCCCAACTGTTTATAGGTGCTGTAATTCGGGATATAAATCAAGCTAATGTGTTTCATTAAAGATTAAATATCAGTACGAATGCATTGATTTATGTCAAAAATTGATGGAATTGGAATGGAATTGGTGGATGTTTGGGGGAAGGTACCATCATGCATCATGTCTCTTTGCGTCCATTGCCTCTTTGATTATTTTTCGATAGTTGCATTTCCTCGATTGGTTTATTCTTCTCTTGGTTATCTTTATACTAGTGTGTAATATGGAACTTTTATAAACGAATTAGTTATCCACCGCGGCCTCCTGAAAACATGATGGTGGTGTGGAGGATATTTTTGAAGATCATTAAAACAGAATTAGTTTTTGAACCTTTTCTGATTATTAACATGAGTTGGTCATAAATTCAGCATCAATATAACATCTGTTTATGAGCAGCGAGGGAGCGGTGAGGGTTTTTTACTGACCATATCGTTCCAGTACTCAAGCTCTGGGTTTCGTAGCAGTTAAAGCCGGATGGTATAAGTGTAAAGGAAATGTGATTGAGGTCCTTAAACATAACCATGTATGGTGGTAAAACTCTCCGAGTCCAAAGTGAAATTAAAGAAGGCGTTCTGGCTTTTCTGTGAGTGTAAGCAACAGCCTGTCCTGCTTCTCTCTCTCTCACACACACTCTCTGTCTCTCTCTCTCTCTCTCTCTCTCTCTCTCTCTCTCTCTCTGTCTCTCTCTCTCTCTCTCTCTTTCTCTCTCAGTTATGTCAGAGCAGAACAATGCACTGAGGTTTTTATAGCACTGGGGAAAAAAACCCCAACACATGCTGACCAGTGATGTCTGCATGGCTTGTGCAATGTAGGAAAGAGAGCTCTGTAGGTAGTCTTGGTTCACAGGTAATCTATCAGGCAGTTCCTGCTCCTTTCCCACATTTTAGGCGAGTGATAATGGAAAGTCTTTCATGTATACATTTTAAAGTTAAATGTAAACTTGCACCAGAGGAGAACTTCCTGGAAATCAACCAAGTTGGGACTGTGTGTGTGAGAACAAAGCCAGTACATTACCAGGACAGACTTTCTGACCCCTTTTTAAGGTGAGCGGTTTGAAACTTTAGAGCCATAACCACGGGAGGAAAACAGAAAGTAAAATAAATAATTGATTTTGAAATGAAGGTGCTGCTGGTCGGTTGTTCTGAGGGAGATGATGTGTCATGAATAAAACTCTTACAGACTCTCCTGTAATTCTATCAGCTGGAAATCATCCAGTTATTAATGGAGAAAGAACTTCCACTGATTCTTCTGATGATGCAGAACTTCTCATTAATGCTATTCTGATAATATTTGGGTTTCATCCTGAACACCCCAACGGTCTCTGATCATAACCCGGATTAGTATTCAGAGGATTTCTTGAGGAGAATCACAGATCCCTGGTTGGATCATCGTTAAAGAACGGTCCCTCCCGACTCCCCACGTCCCGGCAGGTCAGTGATGCTACAGAGCTTACAAAGCTTTCATTGTGTCCTACTAAAGGAACTGATGAGATCGCCACACACACACCACATACTAACTGTGGAGGCAGCATCCGTCTCAGATTTTACGCCCAGGAAGGAGAAAGTTGGCAGACTTTAAAAGAGACCATCGTGGAACTTGGCGTTTACCCTTGATGATGAAGTGGAAGGTTAAAATAAGGTCTTGGAGCAAGTAGTATTCCATTTTATGTCTTCTGGATATATGATGGATGAGTATATTCCAAGATGGACATCTGCACCACTGATCTGGCTGACGTCCCCAGTTCTGCCTGCAGGGACCAAGCCTAGTACAGTTTTTCTATCTACTCCAGTTCTCATCATACTTAAATCACTGTTCCCCAAACCTCCATCAGGTGTACTGGATGCTGTGTTTGCTGTCTCCAGGAAGTGGAAGGAAAAAAAGCAGATTTAAAAACCAATAATAATCTGCAGTTTCCTTCAGGCTAAGAGTCGTCCCTCAGTTGAGGCCAGATACAGCTGGAATAACACTAACCTGTCTGTGTTGTGGCCTTTCAAACCTTTGGGTTGGATCTGTGCACAATGTAGTAGGGAAGGTGTTCTCTGTCTGTCTGTCTGTCTGTCTGTCTGTCTGTCTGTCTGTCTGTCTGTCTGTCTGTCTGTCTGTCTGTCTGTCTGAGGTTCTAGAAACTTGTAGTCAGATTTGCACAGAGCCAAATCTACCTGGTCAAAATGGACATGTGGTCTCAATATTTTTTAGGCTATTTCATAGTGAACTGTGCAAAACTTGTGATCCACATTTACCTGGTCATGATCTAGTCATTTTATTCATTTGCCGAGCTGTTTATCATACTGGAGTCACAGGGAGGCTGGAACCGACTCAGACTGATGCTTCAGTGAAGGGAGGGTACAACCTGAACAGCTACCCAGTCCATAACAGGGCCAGCACGCAGAACCATTCACCCTCAGACCTAGGGGGAATTTAGAACAGCCAGTTAGTCTACTGTCTTTTTCACTGTGGGAGGAAACCGGAGTACTTGAACCCAGGACCTTCTTGTTTCGTGATAAACGTGCTTACCACCACTCCACCGTGCCGCCTGGTCTGTGTCTAGTCAAGTATAATTATAATTATGGAAGACCAGTGGTTTGTTTTAAGCAATCAACATTTTATTCCAGCATGTTTAGGAACCGGGCAGCAAAGTGGTGTAGTGGCTAGCACGTCCACCTTACAGCAAGAAGATCCTGGGTTTGAGTCCTGGGCTTTGACAGGGGTTTTTCTGTGGTTCTCCAGTTTTCTCCCGTAGTCCAAAGACATTAGATTAATTGGCTGTTCCAGGATGCTCCTAGGTGTGAGTGTGAATGGTCGTGTAGGTGTTGGCCCTGCCAACTGGCGAGGCGAGTGACTGGCAAGCTCTTCAGGGTGTACCCTGCCTTTGCCTAAACTGGGCAGTTGAGAGTTAAGGCTCTTGCTCAGTGGCAACTTGGTGGGGCAGGTGCTTGAACTCATGACCTTTCAATCAGCAACCCAGTGCATTAACCACCAGTCACCTTTTTCCATCTCTCCCATGGTGTCATCGATGGCCTCTGTTCTTGGTTTACCCTCCCTTTTAACCTCCCTAACTGTGGCCAATTAATACATGTCTTTAAGTCTCATGTCCAGAAGATTGTGATTCTTTGTTAGGTCATGTCTTGGGGTGTCTGAGAGGTGATGCAGTGCTATACTGCTTTTCTGCATCTCCCTTCCAAATAAATAGCTCTCAGCCAAACCACGGCTAGGGAACATGGGATGGGAGCGGGTGTGTTGTTTATAGTGATCCACCGTGCTAAGTTTTACAGAATGCTGTTATGTTCCAGTTTTTTTTAATCCACTGTGTTGGTGTTGGAACGATCGAGCCAAGGCTTGAGTAATTTATCAAATGCAAGTATCATGGCTCAAGTGGCTATTTATGAATGTTTCCAGCATGTCATGGTTGCTGTGTGTGTTCAGGGGAGAATCTGTATTTTTATCTGGCAACATCGTCCTCAGATAAATAACGCAGTTTGGCTGGAAACTCACTCAAACCAACCGCTGATAACTCAAGCGAGCTGTACATTGCTGATTCCGATCACAATACTGTATGAATGCTTCAGAGGGGAAATTAGTCTCCTCATTATTAAACCATCCAAAGTGAGCGCATAGCCACATCTCGTCACCTGGAGAGCAACAGGGGGTTAGGTACCTTTCTTCAGGGTGTGTCAACCATGAGGGGAAAGGAATGGGGAAGGTGCTGCTAATTTTCCCCGCCTACATTAGGCCTGACCTTTGCGCCATAGCTGCCCTGGGACAGATCATGCAAGCAGTGTGTGTATATGTATGTACGTGCATATATATATATATATATATGTGTGTGTGTGTGTGTGTGTGTGTGTGTGTGGCTCGGGGATTTGAAGTGTTCCCAAAATACTTGACTTATTTTGCTCACTGCATATGTCATGTCAAGCTCTTTCTTACCCAGAAATTGTAAAATCTGAAGTGCACCCAAACATTTGCCTTCAGCGAAGACGGCGCTGGCAGTATTTCTTTTTCGTCATTCATGTCAATGCTAGGCTAAAAGCTAGTTCTGGAGCCGCCACTCACTGGAACAATTTATGAAGGAGGCCGCGTGTGGACAAATGGTACGCGCTGAGTCAGGTTGGAAAAGCTCGAAAAAACGTGTTCTTAAAAATCGATTCTTGAAATTTTGGATCGATTCGGAATGCTAATAACAATCGCGATTCAGACATGAATAGATTTTTTTTCCCGGCACCCCAATATATAAATATATATATATCATACACAAATAGTCCAGTTAACTTTTGTTTAGGAAGATGTTTTCTTTTTAAATGTATCATAAAGAGCATTACCTCATGATCTTCCATCGTCGGGTCACAGAGGCCGCAGCCTAAGCAGTGAGGTCCAGACGTCGCTCTCCCCAGCCACTTGGACCACGAGATACTGGAACTCCTCCACTTGGAGCAGGACCTCAATCAAGCCCCGGAGGTTACATTCCAACCTGTTCCGGTTGAGCACCATGGCCACGGACTTAGAGGTGCTGATTTTTATCCTGGCTACTTACTCAGCTGTAAGTCGCCGCAGCGAGAGGTCCAGGCTCAATGAAGCCAAAAGGACATCATCTGCAAAAAGCAGAGACGAGATCCTATGGCCACCAAACCAGAACCCTTCAACGCTTTGGCTGCGCCTAGAAATTCTATTCATAAATATTATGAACAGAGCCGGTGACAAAGGGCAGCTAAGGAGTCCAAACCAAGCTTTACTTTATAGTTTTACTTTTCAATAGTTTTTTATTTGCACTAAAACAGGTTTGAGCCACTTGTCCTGTTTCCTCTCTAAAAACTTTCCACATAAAGTCGTCCCGTGGTATTCTGGCTGCGGTGTAATATTTCATGCTTTAGTGTTAAAGGTCTACAAACTACTGCAGTATGATTCGTTGATGGAAAGTGAGCATCTGAGTTTGAAAGACAGTAAAATCCTTTACCCAGAGAGCTACGTTGTAATCTAGGAGCAGTAAAGAAACAGGAAGCTGGTAAATTGTACCTAACCTAAACTGTACCTAACTTAAACTGTACCTAACCTAAACTGTACCTAACCTTAACTGTGCCTAACCTAAACTGTGCCTAACCTAAACTGTGCCTA